>PVJN01007616.1:0-71542 GCA_004026805.1 Lasiurus borealis | reverse complement strand
ATTCCGGTCAAGGGCATGTACCTTGGTTGTGGGCAGCTGATCGATATTTCTCTTTCATCAATATTTCTAACTCTCTATCCTTCTCCCTTCCTCTCTGTAAAATATCAATAAAATATATTTAAAAAACTATGTGCATATCCTTGGTATGATAATATCAAATAAAAATGGGATTTTAGTTATTATCAGTAGTGATATTTAATGATATGTTATACTACAAGTAATTTTTATTATATCCAGGAATGCAATGATTTATTAGTCTTTCCCCATGCAGTGTATCTTATTTAATGTTTCTTGAGTTGAATTGAGTGAATCCATACCTCTGGAAAGCAGCCTCTTTATTAAATACTATTTTCAGTGTACTATGGCATGTTATTTTTTATAAACACAGTCACTTTGGAATGCTTTTTTATTTTGTGTTGGTTTTGCCTGTAAGTTTTTCTTATAAAACTGAATAAAAGACTCATGTTTTCACCTTTAGGAAATGCTGAATGTTCATGATCTTTATCAGAACATGAAACATGTAATTTCAGCTGATAAGTCCAATCCAAACAAAACCCTCAGCTTGGTAAAGGATGATTTCTTTGATAATATTAAGACCATAATTTTGGAGCATCAGCAGTGGCACAAAGACAGGAAGGTATGTGACTGCTTGTTTGATACCTCGTCTTTGAAATTGCAGTAAACATATAAGGCTGGACAAGGGTGATAATATTGAGAGGCAGTTAGCTGAGTGGCTGCATTCCTGTGGAGCTAAGATTTGGAGGATTTTACTTTTTTTTTGGCCACTTATTAGCTATGTAATATTTAACCTTACAAACAGATTCTATATAGATTACATCTATAACTAAATAATAATAATAACAATTATATGTGTATAATTAAGTAATATATATATAACTATATAATTACAGTGGTACCTCGAGATACGAGTTTATTTCGTTCCGTAACCTTGAGGTGTGGGAAACTATGAGACGCTCGAGTTGAGGTAAATAGGTGGGTCATGTGCAGCCAGCCGATCCGCGCGATTACTCCTATCTCAAATATTGCTCGTATTTCAAAGCAAAAATCGCTCCCTCGAAAGCTCGTATCTCAAAAATCTCGTATGTTAGGGCACTCGTATCTGGAGGTACCACTGTATAGAGGAATGAGTTGTCCTGGCGTACCACAGACTTACTGCATTCTTTAAAATTTAGCATCTTCTGGAGGTTGTGCTCTGTGGGCCAAATCCTGCACACAAATGTGTTTTGTTTGGCCCAGCATTGTTATTAACATTGTTTTAAAAATGTGAGTTAATTACTAACATGTAAATATTTGTAGACTTCATGCAAAACTCCAGATACTTGGCTTCTGTTAAAAGTCAGAGCTTTCGCACTCCTGGTCTTGTTTTGCTGCATGGCAGCAGATAACTAGACCTGAGTAGTGGCTGCCTCCACTGTGCTCTGCCAGCCTTGGTTTATCCATTTACAAGTCTCATCAACTAATCTGCATGTTAATTTACTGAGTCTGGGGCTACTCATATTCCACATTAACCTTTTCAGCTGGAGAAACATTTTTTACTCTGGAAACTTAAAGGCCAGCCTTTGAAACCACTATTCCATCTTATTTATTAAATAATTCTAAAAAAAAAAAAAAGAAAGTAAAAAGCAATTTCTGATACTTACTTTGAATGTGATAATGTGTTAGTGTGTTCTCAAATATTAGATAAGTTTTCAGAAATATTTGTTGCTGCTTTGGCTTTTCATTATATAAAACAAGCTGGCTCAAATTCATTTTAGAAAAAAAATACAAGAAAAGTGGTGAGGAAATGACAGTCTTGGGAAGAAGGAAATACTTTGCTTTCACATTTACTTTAATTAGGTAGACTATTTTAGAATGTTTGACTAGTATACCCTTTTAACAAACTATCTTTAATGATTACTAAGACCTTTGAAAATCTGAAGGAAAGAATAAACTAATTTTCCCCTTACATAAAATTCTCCTTCATTAGGAGGATTAAGGCTTTTTTTTAATGAATTTTAGAACTATTCTGAAACCTAACCATAATCTTAATTGTCAGGTGGTAAACCATCTTATCCTATATAACAAAAGGCTAATATGCAAATTGTCCCTTGACTTGGAGTTTAACCAGGGGGCAGGGATGGCCAGCCAACCACCTGTGGCCCCTCCCCCCAGCTGCCCCTGTTCCTGATCAGGGTGGGCCGGACCCCATGCATGCATGAATTGGTGCATCAGGCCTCTAGTATATAACAATAGAAGTGTAATAGGCAAATCGAACATCCTATGGCATGCACTGCCACCAGGCCAGCCATGGAGGGTGCTTGGTCAGGGGCCCCTGCCATTGCCCCACACTTGCCCAGCAGAGGGGGGCACAGGCCACTGTCTGGTGGGGGGTGATTAGTTGGGGGGCGTGGGCTTTGTGATCACCCCAAAGAGGGATGCCCAGGCTACCTCGCTGGTGGTGCTGCGGTGGTTGGGCTGGGCCTCCCTCTGAGGTGATCTATTGCAGGGCTCCCAGACTATAAGAGGGTGCAGGCTGGTCTGAGGGACCCTTCTTCCCCCCAGTGCATGAATTTCATGCACTAGACCACTAGTACTTCAATAATGTAAAATGATCTTTTAGCTTTTCAGTAACTAAGTAAATGATTCTCATTGTTCTAAAATTGACTTGCAATTAATATTTTAGATAATTTGAATTGTTAATGTGTCTATATAATTTTTTTGCTCTTTCAGAATTCATCCTTAAAATTGAAAGATAAAGATGGAGAAGAAAAGAAGAAAGGAAATTCACAAGAAGCCGAGGTCAGGAAAATTCACTGTGATTGCTGATAGGGCAGTATTTGATTGGCTTTTTATTTTATGTGTGGCTATGATTCTGTATACTAAGCATCTTGATTTTTGGTCAGTGTTAATAAATATCTTAGAAAATTCTGAAACCTGGGTTCTGTGATGAGCTAATCTGTTTTTAATGGAAACTTTGTGTAAGACCATATCAGGTGTCAGTTGGGAATGAGAATGTTGACAGTTTTAAGCAGAGGAAGGGAAGATGATGCTGGAGTACCAAGGGCAGAATTATGGTTTTGTATTGTCTTTTCTCACTTCCTGTCAGCCTTTCAGCTGGTGTGGAGCTCAGGCTACTCAGTACTGCTTCCTCTCTTAGTGGTTGAGACAAGAGCTGTCTTTGGGCATAGGCCAATGAGGTGGGAATGGCTTTATCACCAGGGTTTTGTACATGTTATCCTCCTTAGATCCTGAATGAAAACAATCAGCATGGCATCTGCTGTGAAAATGTGGTGTGTGTTTCTGTATCTTTACTTTATTGTACTCTACTTCTGTCTAAAATCTTACTTCTGTGGGTAGTCATAGTTTCACTTAAGGTTTATGTGTTTTAACTTTTCCCCTTCCTTTATATTTTTATTTCCAGTCCTGTGAAAGAGCGGCATCATTAGCAAAAATAAAATCGAAGGCCTTTGCAGTTGTTGTTCAGGTAAGTTACTTCTTTATTAAGGTAATTTAGAACTTGATACTTTTTAAAAATTTTATTTTATCATTTTTATTTTATTTATTTTATTATTTTATTTTATCTTATTTTATTTTAATTTTATTGTTTAAAGTATTACAGATAGTAGTACATATATCTCCTTTTTCTTCCCATTGACCTTTCCCCAGCCTACCCTACCCCATCACATGCCCTAATTCCACTCCCCCAGTGTCTTGGGTTCATTGGTTGTGCTTATATGCATGCATTCAGATCCTATGGTTGAACTCTTTCCCCCCTTACCCAACACTTCCCAGCCTTCCCGCTATAATTTGACAGTCTATTCAAGGCTTTACTACCTCTATATCTATCTATTTGTTCATCAGATTATAATGTTCTTTATTTTCCATAAATGAGTAAGATCATGTGGTATTTTTCTTTCATTGCCTGGCTTATTTCACTTAGCATAATGCTCTCCAGTTCCATCCATGCTGCTGCAAATGGTAAGAATTCTTTCTTTCTTTTTAAAAAAAATATATTTTATTGATTTTTTTTTTTTTACAGAGAGAAAGGAAGAGGGATAGAGAGTTAGAAACATCGATGAGAGAGAAACACGGAACAGCTGCCTCTTGCATACCTCCTTCTGGGAATGTGCCCACAACCAAGGTACATGCCCTTGACCAGAATCGAACCTGGGACCTTTCAGTCTGCAGGCCGACACTCTATCCACTGAGCCAGACCGTTAAGAATTCCTTCTTCTTTATAGCAGTGTATTACTCCATTGTGTAGATGTATGTAGTTTTCTAACCACTCATCTGCTGATGGGCATTTACGCTGTTTCCAAATCTTAGCTATGGTGAATTGTGCTGCTATGAACATAGGGGTGCATATATCCTTTCTGATTGGCATTTCTAGTTTCTTGGGATATCTATATAATAAAAACCTAAGTGACCTTTATAGTGAAATGACCAGAAAGACTGGTCTTATGTTGCTTATTGACCACCAGGGGCAGACACTCAGTGCAGGAGCCGCCCAGTGGGGGTCAGTACACTCACAGGGTGAGTGCCACTCAGCCAGAAGCCAGGCTCATGGCTGGCAAGCTCAACAGCAGTGGTGGGAGCCTCTTCCGCCTCTGACAGCGCTAAGGAGCAGTGAGCCAAGTGGTAAGGAGCAGTGAGCAGGTGGGCAGTAAGGAGTGAGAGATTCCTAGGGGGATCCCCCCATCCCGTGCATGAATTTTGTGCAGTGAGCCTCTAGTATTCCTAGAAGTGGACTTACTGAGTCAAATGGGAGTTCCATTTTTAGTTTTTCGAGGACACTCCATAAATTTCTCCACATTGGCTGCACCAGTCTGCATTCCCACTAGGTTCCTTTTTCTCCTTAATCTTGCCAGCACTTGTCATTTATTGATTTCTTGATTGCCATTCTGATTGGTGTGAGAAGGTACCTCATTGTCATTTAGATTTGCATCTCTTGGATGATTAGTGACTTTGACCATGTTTTCATATGTCTCTTGCCTTCTGTCTTCTTTCAAAAACTATCTATTTAGGTCCGTTGCCCATTTTTTTTATTGGATCATTTATCTTCCTTTTATTAAATTTTATAAGTTCCCTGTAAATGTTGGGAGATTAAACTTTTATCGGTGATGACATTGACAATAATGTTCTCCCATACAGTGAGCTTTCTGGTTGTTTTGTTGATGGTTTCTTTTGTTATGCAAAAGCTTTTCATTTTGATGTAGTCCCATTTGTTTATTTTCTCTTTAGTTTCCATAGTTCTAGGAGTGGTATCAGTGAAGAAAGTTCCTTCAGCATGTCTCAGATTTTGCTGCCTGTGGATTCCTCTAGTATTTTTACGGTTTTCCATCTTATGTTTAAGTCCTTTATCCATTCTGAGTTTATTTTTGTGTATTGTGTAAGTTGATTTGTTTCATTTTTTTTACATGTATCTTGTTCAACACCATTTGTTGGAGAGACTGTCTTGACTCCATTTTATGTTCATGCCTCCTTTGTCAAATATTAATTTAGCTTAGTGGTTTGGGCCGATATCTGGGTTCTCTATTCTAATCCATTGGTCTATATGTCTGTTCTTGTGCCAGTACCAGGCTGTTTTGAGAACAGTGGCTTTGTAATATAGCTTGATATCTGGTATTGAGATCCCACTTACTTTGTTCTTTTTTATCAGGATTGCTGCAGCTATTCAGGGTCTTTTTTTATTCCAGATGAATTTTTGGAAAGTCTGTTGTATGTCTGTAAAATGTACCATTGATATTTTAAGGGGGAGTGCATTGAATCTATAGATTGCTTTGGGTAGTATGGACATTTTAATGATGTTGATTCTACCAATCCATGAACATGATATGTCCTTCCATCTGTTTATGTCTTCCTGTATCTCTTTTTTCAATGTCCATGTATAGGTTTTTTACCTCCTTAGTTAAGTTTATTTCTAGGTATCTTAATTTTTTTGGTGCCATAGTAAATGGGATTGCTTTTTTAGTCTCTCTTTCTGTAAGTTCAGTATTGGTGTATAGAAATGCCCTAGATTTCTTGGCATTAATTTTGTATCCTGCTACATTGCCAAATTCATTTATTAAGTCTAATAATTTTTTGACGGAGTCTTTTGGTTTTTTTGTGTACAATATGTCATCTGCAAATAAGGATAGCTTTACTTCTTTTCCAATTTGGATGCCTTTTATTTCTTAGTCTTGTCTAATTGCAATGGCTAATACTTCCAGTACTATCTTAAAAAGGAGTGGTGAGAGTGGGCATCCCTGTCTTGTTCCTCTTCTTAGGGAAAATGGTTTTAGTTTTTGCCCATTGAGTATGATGTTGGCTGTGGATTTTTCATATATGGCTTTTATTATGTTGAGGTATTATCCTTCTATTCCCACCTTGCTGAGAGTTTTTAATCAAGAAAGAGTGTTGGATTTTGTCAAATGCTTTTTCTGCATCAATTGATATGACTCTGTGGTTTTTCTCTCTCAATTTGTTTATGTGATGTATAACATTTATTGATTTGCGGATTGTACCATCCTTACATCCCTGGGATAAATCCTACTTGGTTATGGTGTATGATCTTTATTATGTATTGCTGGATCCAATTTGCTAGAGTTTTGTTGAGGATTTTGGCATCTGTTCATGAGTGATATTGGCCTATAATTCTCTTTCATTGTGTTTTCTTTATCTGGTTTTGGTATTAGGGTGATGCTGGCTTCATAGAATGAGCTTGGAAGTGTTCCTTCCTCTTGAAATTTTTGTAATAGTCTAATGAGGATAGGTCTAAAACCTACTACTTCACTGAATGCTTGGTAAAACTTCCCTGTAAAGCCGCCTGGTTCCAGGCTTTTGTTTGCTTCAATTTCTTGCATAGTTATTGGCCTATTGAAATATTTAGATTCTTCCTGATTGAGTTTTGGAAGGTTGTATTTTTCAAGGAATATGTCCATTTTCTCCAGGTTTCCCAATTTGTTGGAATAGAGATTTTATAATATTTTTTAGCAATCCTTTGTATTTCTGTGGGGTCTGTTGTCATTTCTCCTCTTTTATTTCTGATTTGGATCCTTTCTCTTTGCTTCTTGGTGAGCCTGGGTAGAGTTCCATCAATCTTGTTTATACTTTCAAAGAACCAGCTCTTGGTTTGTTGATCTTTTGTATTGTTTCTTTGGTCATTATCTATGCTCTGATCTTTATTATTTCCTTCCTTCTGCTTACACTGGGCTTTTCTTGTTGCTCTGTTTCTAACTCTTGGAGGTGTAGGGTTATGTAATCTATTACCATCGTTTCTTGTTTTTTTGCAGAAGGCTTGTATAGCTATGAGTTTCCTTCTCAAGACTGCTTTTGCTGTGTCCCATAGATTTTGGATTGTTGTGTTTTCATTGTCATTTATTGCCATGATGTTTTTTATTTCTTCTTTGATCTCTAGTAACCCAGACATTGCTTAATAGGATGCTCTTTAGTCTCCATCTGATTTTTTGGAGGATTGTTTTTATTGTATTTGATTTCTAGTTTTATGCCATTGTGATCTGAGAAGATGCTTGTTATGATTTCTCTCTTCTTAAATTTGAAGAGACTTTGCCTGTGATTCTATATACGGTTTATCTTTGAAAATGATCCATGTGCACTTGAGAAGAATATATATTCTGTGGCTTTGGGGTGAAATGTTCTGAAAATGTCAATTAATTCTATCTGATCTAGTGAATCATATAGGATTTATGTTTCTTTGCTGAATTTTTTGTTTAGTGCATTTGTCCAATGGTGATATTGGCATATTAAAGTTCCTACTATGATTGTATTGCTGTCAATCTCTCCCTTGATATCCTCCAGAAGTTTTTTTTTTTTTTTATGTATTTGGGTGCTCCTGTATTGGGTGCATATATGTTTACCAGAGTTATTTCTTCTTATTGGATAGCTCCCTTTAGTATCATGAAGTTGCCTTCCTTATTTCTTGTTATGTCCTTCACTTTGAGATCTAATTTGTCAGATATAAGTATTGCTACCCCAGCTTTTTTGCCCACCCCTGAACAAAATCCCAGTGATCACTGGGTTGCAAAATTCATATTTTACTTGATCAGGGTCACATGGCCAGACCTGGAGCCAGGCATAAAAATAGTTCCACTCAAAGTACATGGTGGAAATTAAGGAAAATAACATATTAGAAGAAAAGAGAATAGGTTATCAGGCTGTAAAACATAGTACTTGTCCTTTATCCCTCCTTTTCCCAACCAGGCAGCTACAACTACATCTTAACCCAGTTTGAGTAGATGGTGATGACAACTCTAGGAACTTCTCCTATATAATAAAAGGGTAATGTGCAAATGACCCTAAAGCTGGAACAATCAGGAATGACTGGTTGCTATGACATACACTGACCACCAGGGGCAGACACCCAAAGCAGGAACTGCCCCTGGTGGTCAGTGCACTCCCACAGGGCGAGCTCTGCTCAGCTGCAAGCCGGGCTGATGACTGTGAGTAAGCAGTGGTGGTGGAAGCTTCTCCCACCTCCTTGGCAGTGGCCCTAAGCCATCAGCTGGACATCCCCCGAGGGCTCCCAGACTGGATGCAGGCTGGGCTGAGTGACACGCTCCCCCCTCCCCTATGCACCAGGCCTCTAGTTGTAAAATAAAAGAGTTTACATGTGACCAGTATCAAGCAAGCCAGTGTAATGATAAACTACTTATGACAAATATTGTAAATTTTTCCTTGTCTTTGTGTTTTGTTGTTATCAACTGTATTCATTTTGTAATTCATTATGGTTAATTGGATTTCTTACTCTTAAGGCTTCCAAATCAAGAAGGCATCGGCAAGTCAAACTTGACTCTTCTGACTCTGATTCTGCCTCTGGTCAAGGACCAAACAAAGCAACCAGGGAAAAAAGAAACAAAGAAACATTGAATTCCCCAGGAAGGAGGAAGTCTTGCAACAAAAGGGGTAACTAATGTTTTTGAGACTCTACAAGGGAGCATGGATTTTATTTATAATCTCCCCTCACTGAATTTTTTATTATGAAAAAGGATTAAATACTGGCTTGACTGAGAACCTTATGAGATTTAACATTAAAAATAAATTATCTTCGATTCTTAGAATCTTACTGCTGAAAGAGACCCAAGGAGAGTCATAAAACCCATTATTTCATAGATGGTGAAATTTTGGACCATATCTATACTAGTAAAAGGGTAATATGCTAATTAGACCAGATTGACCAGACATCTTCTGGACATCCAACTTCCTTTAAGACAAGGGGTGGCCAGGTTGGCAGGGGAGCAGTTAGTAGGTTGCC
The DNA here is from genome assembly GCA_004026805.1 of Lasiurus borealis. Classification (NCBI taxonomy): domain Eukaryota; kingdom Metazoa; phylum Chordata; class Mammalia; order Chiroptera; family Vespertilionidae; genus Lasiurus; species Lasiurus borealis. The sequence goes on along the minus strand of PVJN01007616.1, from coordinate 62,292 downwards.
AGGATGGCAGAGAGACAGGGGGTGACCAGGCTAGCAGGGGGGCAATTAGGGGATAACCAACCCGGCAGGAGAGCAATTAGGGGATGACCAACCCAACAGGGAGGCAGTTAGGGGGCAATCAGGCTGGCAAGCAGAGGCAGTTAGGGACAATCAGACAGGCAGGTAGAGTGGTTAGGTACGATCAGGCATGCCAGGAGGAGAGCAGTTAGGGGGCAGCCAGGCCAGCAGGGGCACAGTTTGGGAGCAACCAGGCCAGCAGGGGGGGCATTTAGAGGGTGACCAGGATGGCAGGGGACCTGTTAGGGGATGATCAGGCAGACAGGTAGAGTGCTTAGGGGCTATCAGGCAGGTAGGTGAGCAGTTAGGAGCCAGATGTTAGGTACCTGTGGGATGGGGCTTAAACAGGCAGTTGGACATCCCCTGAGAGGTCCATATTGGAGAGGGTGCAGGCCAGGCTTAGGGACCCCCCTACTCCCCTGCCTCCATGCACGAATTTTGTGTACTGGGCCTCTAGGTTTATAATATAATTTGTTTAAAGTGATATAACTAGAGAGTTATAGAATCAGTCTAGAACTTTCCAGATCATATTTTATTCTTAGTTCTTGTGTGTGAAACAAATGTGTAGAATAAGGTATAAGCAATCACATTCTGTAAACCATATTTCCCTCTAGGCTGCGCTAATTAAACTATACCTGTTTTTCTTTTGAAATAGTGTATCTATAAAATTACCTTTGGTGTTTGTTTCTTAAAGAAATGACTATGTATTTTAATAGTGTAAATTTTAAAAATTATACAGATAACATATGTAATCATCATACATAAAGTTGTGGTTTGATTAGCAGGCTCAGGGTAAAAAAGGAGCACTAGAAACATTAAATATTTAATGACTAATATAAAACACATTCCTAACTACTACTGGGAGTAGCATGGTAAGTAGGTAGGAACAAACTAAAAATAGGAACACTAACTAAAAGGCTATATTGGAGTAATGAGTATCTCACCAGATGGTTGTAGGAATTAGATGAGCAGATTAACAGATATGACAGCCAATGTATATCTATAGGTAACCAGATATAGAGAGTAATGGAGAGGGATTAGACAAGGATGCTTAATGCTTAAACAGCTGAGGGAATATTGGTGCCTTTAACAGAAATAAGAATCACAGGATGAAGTTTTTATTTGGGGGGAAGGGGTGGATGGATATAGCATTCTGCCTTTTCAAGCTCAATTCTTACAATAGATCTCTAGCACATAAATAGGTGCTCAGTATATTGATTGAGTTTACTAGTTTTGTTTTACTTAAGCTTTGGCTGTACTTGCTCACCACTCTTAGAATTGAACATGCACATTTCTGAAAGGACATTAGTAATAGTCATGATGATAAGATGATAAAGAGGATCTTATGTAACCTTATTTTCTGCCCAACTTCTTTCACATGTCTAAGTCACCTAGCTACTAAATAGAGCGGAGGCTTAAATAAATGGCAGTCTGCCTGAATCCAAGCCTGAATCTTTAATGGCTATCCTCTCAGATAATTGGAAATGTGTATCTGAAACTCAAATTAGACATGCACTTAAGTAAGTTGTATTTGAGCTGCATGTCTAATAATCTTTAGTTTTGAGATTGAGCAATAGTCTATTATTTTTAATTGCATCCCACATGGTTTACTTTTGACCATAGTAAAACTATCTATGTGACATCCTTTGGGGAATTAGTTTTGTTTTTTTTAAACAACATATTTTATTGATTTTTTACAGAGAGGAAGGGAGAGGGATAGAGAGCCAGAAACATCAATGAGAGAGAGACATCGATCAGCTGCTTCCTGCATGCCCCCCACTGGGGATGTGCCTGCAACCAAAGTACATGCCCTTGACCGGAATCAAACCTAGGACCCTTCAGTCCGCAGGCTGACGCTCTATCTACTGAGCCAAACTGGTTTGGCTGGTAGCAATCTTTTTTGTTCTTTTGCTACTTCTTAATTATAATGGTTTAAGAAACTGTCCATTCTTTTTAGTTTTCTGTAAAATAAATATGTAATTAGGTTCTGGATAAAGGCTGAGGAACATACCTGTGACTGAAGTTCATGTATTTTGTTTTATTTTTTGGTTAATCTTCACCAGAGGATATTTTTCCTGTTGCTTTTCAGAGAGAAGAAGGGAGGGAGGGAGAAAGTGAGGGGAAAAGAAAGATTGAGAGAGAAACATCGATATGAGATGTTTTTCCTGCACTTGCCCCAACCAGGTATGGGGATTGAATCTGCAACCCAGGTACATGCCCTTGACTGGAAATAGAACTTGCGGCCCTTCAGTACAAGGGTTGACACTAACCATTGAGAAACACTTGCCAGGGCTCATGTGCTTTATTTAATAATAGAGGCTTTGTGCACAAATTCGAGGACAGGTGGGGTCCCTTGGCCAGTCCAGTGATTGGGGCTGATGTGGCTTGCTAGCGGGAGGGACTGCGGGAGATTGGCCAGCTGGCTAGGGCATAGGAGGGGGTGAGATGGCAGGGGGTTAGCTTGCTGGGAGTTGGGGGAACCATAGGAGGTTGGCTGTGGGAACACATTGACCATCAGGGGGCAGCTCCTGTGTCAAGCGTCTACCCCCTGGTGGTCAGTGCACACCATAGCAACTGATCATTTGGTTGCTTTGATTTTTATATATATAGACTTAGAGGCCTAATGCATGAAATTTGTGCAAGAGTAAGCTTTCCTTCTCCCAGCTGCTGGTACTGACTTCCCTCTGGCACCCGGGACCCGGGCTTCCTTCTGGCTACTGGCAGGCACCCGGACCTGGGCTTCACTTGCAGCCCTGGCTTCATCCGGAAGGTCATCCAGAAGGACCTCCAGTCTAATTAGCATATTACACTTTTATTATTACAGATGTGGGCTTTCCGATGAATATCCCGATGAAATGTGTGCTCATTTCTTGGTTCCTGACTGCATTATTGGAAGGTGTGTGTGTGTGTGTGTGTGTGTGTGTGTGTGTGTGTGTGTGAGAGAGAGAGAGAGAGAGAGAGAGAAAAAAACCTGGTGTTTTTTAAAGAACTTTTAGAGAATATTACTTTTTATTTTTTAAACATTGATTTAATATAACTAGACTTCTAAATTGCAGTCAGTCATCATGTAACTAGACAAAGGTTTGTTTCTCAGTTTTGAACTCAGAAATCCTTCCTTTTGTCATTGTTGAATAGATTCCGTTAGGTTGTAAATGTGGATTAAAAAAATCATTAATAATTGATATGGATGGACATAACTAAACAATTATGAAGAACAATATTAATAATTGTAGGTAGAGTAAACTAATAATTTTGTTAACAATTGAAAAATTTATAGGTTCTAAGTGTAAGAAATATGATAAGAAATGGAAAGAGATTTTCTAAAAGATTATCATCTTAAAAACCATGTAAAAATTACAGTATTTAATATGTAGGACTTGCAAGTAAGTGTAAAATTCCATTTTAATGACTCAATAGAAATTGATATTAAGTTTGAATTGTGTTCAAAATGGAAACTTATTGCTATAGTTTACACAACTCCATCTTAGAGCAATCTCTTTATTCCATAAAATCTGTACCCCATTAAGATCTTAGTATATCTTGTTCAGAGCAGAAGGCTTAAACTCATTTTTACTTAATGTCTTGCCTTCTGTGCTAACAGGTACTTATTTACATACTAAAGACCTGGTGCATGAAATTTGTGCACTTGGTGTGTATGGGGTGGGGGAGTCCCCTCAGCCTGGATTGCAAGAGGGTGCAGTCCAGGCCACTGGACTCCATCAGTGCACGATCAGGGCTGGGGAGGGTCATGGGAAGTTGGCCAGTCAGGGAGGGTCCATGAGAATGCTCCAGAGCATGCCTGATCTGCTTCGCTCAGTCCCAATCAGCTGAACCCCAGCAGAAGCTAAGTGACTGGTAGTCACTGCATGCCATAGTGTGTGGCTGAGCTTCATTAGCATATCATTAGCATACTAGGGTACCAGTGCATGAATTTGTGCATGAATTCGTGCACCTTGAATCTTGTGTGGGCCATAAGGCTGCATTGGGCAAGGGGTGGGTCTTGTCCCATCCTCTGCATCCCTGCCTAGCCCCTCCCATTACAGCCCTTGATACCGTCTGCTGGCATCCCTGCTCCTGCTGTTGCCGCTCCCATGTGCTGACAGTGCCAGTGCTGCTCACCCAGTGATGGTGCAGAGCAATTGGGGCTGTTGCTGACAGCAGGTGTGAGAGCTGGTTTCCCCTATTGGCTCTCAGGAGCAGGGGAAGTGGAGAAACCCACAGTGGCAATCAGGACTGCCTGCCGCTGCTCACACCTGCTGACAGTGCTGAGTGATCAGGATTATTGCTGGGCACTGGCAACAGGTGCAAGTGATAGCTTTAGCACTGGCTGTGGGTGCAAGCAGGGTTGGTGCCGGCAGCAGGTGCGAGCGCCCAGCAGGCCTGTGGCACATGGGAGCAAATAATTTTCAGTAACCACCACAGGCTTGCCCCGATGACAGAGACCGGAGCCCTGCCTTGGTCTGGCACTCCCACTCACCTGCTCCACCATCCTGTCACGGCCAATGCCCTCCACATTCTGTGCACGTCCCCTGGTGGTCAGTGCATATCAGCAACCAGTTTTTCAGTTATTTGATGGTTCTGCCATCTGGTCTATTTGCATATTAGGATTTTATATGTATATTTATTACGCTTGGATTGGTTGAATGGCTGACCAGACAACCAGACACTTAGCATATTAGGCTTTTATTATATAGGATATTAGAGGCCCAGTGCACAAGGGGGGTATCCCTCCACCCGGCCTGCACCCTTTCCAATCTGGGACTTCTTGGGATTTGTCCAACTGCCAGTTTAGGCCCAATCCTGTAGAGGGTAATCAGGCTGGCAGGGGAGCATTGAGGTGTCAATCAGGCTGGCAGTGGAGTGGTTAGGGGCAATCAGACTGACAGGCAGAAGCAGTTAGGGGCAGTCAGGCAGGCAGGCAGGTGAGCTGTTAGGAGCTAGGGTCCCAGATTCTGAGAAGGTTATCCGACTACCAGTTTAAGACTGTGGGCCAGCAGGGGATCAGGCCTAAACCATCAGTCAGACATCCCTTTCACAATCCGGAACTGCTGGATCTTAACCACTCGCCTGCCTGCCAGTTTGATCACCCCTTAATCACTCCCCTGCCAGCCTGATTGATGCCTAACTGCTCCCATGCTGGCCTGATAGCCCACAACTGCCCTCCTTTGTCGGGACCCGACTCCTATGTGAGGTAGTGGAGACACTGGGACCGGCCTCCTCCATGCCGGCGCAGAGCCACAGGACCTCCAGGCCTCATTGTGCAGAGCGGCCACCAGGCCCCGCCTCCGCTATGTGTACAGCCATCTTGTTACAGCCAATTTGTAAGGGCCATCTTGTGACAACTGAGGGCATGATGACCACCTGGGGAAGTGGTTGGCAAACTGCTGCAGTTCATGAGCCGCGGTTTGCTGCTGTGTTGACTAATGAGTTTGCCGACCACTAACCTAGACTTGTCGATTCCAATAATTACAGGCTGTTGTTCCTTGTGATTAAGCCCTATCCCAGTGATAGGCATACTCATTAGTCAACAGAGCAGCAAACTGTCTCAAGCTGCATGTGGCTCACGAGATGCAGTTTGACGACCACTGACCTAGGCTATTATTAGTGTAGATGTTTGTATGAAATACTGTATTATAAAATAGTTGAATCATATATAATCATTTAACTAATACTCATTGAAGCTCTTCTGTATGCCAAGCACTTTTCTACGTGCTAGAGTATATCAACTTAAACCAAAACCTATCCTCATGAGGCTTACATCCTAGTGGGAGAGGCAAACTATAAAGAAACAAATAAATATACAGTATGTCAGGCGGTAGAAGTGTAACAGAGAAGAATGAGAAAGCATTTATATTAATAAAAGAGTAATATGCTCATTAGATCAGACATCTTCGGACATCATTTGGTTGTCCTTTCTGATGAAGCTGGGGCCCAGGTGAAGCCAGCTGGGGTCCCAGGTGCCTGGAGGTGGCCTGGACAAAGCCAGCCAGGGTCCCAGGTGCCTGCTGGCAGCGAGAGGAGGGAAACCTGAGTCCCAGGTGCCAGAGGAAAGTTGGTGCTGGCAGCCAGGGGAAGAAAGGCCTACTCTTGCACAAATTTTCATGCATTGGACCTCTAGTAAGGAATAAATATTGACTCTTGGGAGGAGCTTGCTCTTGGGACATGGGTATTATGCACTAAATGAGACTTGATCTGACAATGGTATCTGATAAATTTGAATAAGTTTATTCATACAACAGAAGGTTGATATAGAAAACCTCAAATGTTTTGAAAAATGCAAAGTCAATCGCAAATTATAACTACAGAAATATGTCTTGTAGAGCATATGTGGTGATAAAAGGAAGTGTGTCTTCATTCAAAAACAAGGCTATTAATTTTAGAAATACATTTGTGATTAATTAATATAGTCAAAGTAACACATGTGATTATCCCCTCATAGCAGCAGATAACATACTGTGCTATGTATGAAAAGGATTAAATAAGATATCTGTATTTGGCTAATTTTGTTTCTTCCCCCTTCTACATTTTCTTCAATGGAAGAATTAAGAGACTGTTTCAAAGCATAGATACAAATGTATTAATACTTGCCAAAGCCGGTTTGCCTCAGTGGACAGAGCGTTGGCCTGTGGACTAAAGGGTCCCGGGTTTGATTCCGGTTAAGGGCATGTATCTTGGTCCTGGGCACATCCCCAGTGAGGCATGCAGGAGGCGGCTGATCTATGTCTCTCTCTCTCATCAATGTTTCTAACTCTCTCTCTCCCTTCTTCTCTGTAAAAAAATAGATAAAATGTATTTAAAAAAATGTATTAATACTTAAAGATGCATATTTTAATTTGCATATTTCTGTTTACCATTACAGTTTTAGCTTTTAGTTTAAACATCTATTTTTTTATAATACTGACATTACTTGTATAAATATTTATTTCTTAAAAATTAACATTCTTTTTTATATAAAACCAATTTTGGTTTATTTCCAGATGACAAACAGAATATACATAAGGAAGATAGATGTTTGAGTCTGAGTATGCCTGTAATTACGGAGGATGATGAAGAGAACGGAAGTCAGAGTGAAACAGGTACAGATTTGGTTTTGTCAAACTGGGAAAGAAAACTATGCTCAGAGCATTAATGTTTAGAACCCTTCAAGATTAAGATGGTTCTGTGTTCTTGTTTTTATCTTTGGCACCTTGGAGAATTTTAGTATGAATCATATTGTTAATGAAAACACTTAAGAGTAGTAATTGGTAATCCATATAGGATAATGCCTAATGACTTTCTTTTTTTAAGTTTCTTTAAAATTTTTTCTTTTGAATTGATATCAGAGAGGAGTGGAGAGGGAAAGAGAATAGAAACATCAATGATGAGAGAGAATCATTGATCAGCTGCCACCTGCATGCCCCACACTTGGGTTTGACCTTCAACTGGGGCATATGTCCTGACTGGGAATTGAACTGTGACCTCCTGGTTCATAGGTCAACACTCAACCACTGAGCCACACCAGCTGATCATTGACTTTTTTGGGCTATGTATTTATTCAGCAAGCATTTATTGGGTGCCTCTTGTTTTTTAAGTACTTAGGTTAATTCTTATAGTATGTAAGTTTATATACTGTAATAATTTAAGAACCATATTATTTTAATCACAGTGATTGTAGATCTGAGTGGATGTGAGCAGTGACTGGCCCATAGTGGACCTAAGTAAATATTTGTTGAATGGTTTATATCAGTCTGTGTCCCCAAGGACCTTAAAGTTTAGTGTGGGAGAAAATTAAGTCAGTACACTGTGGTTAAGAAAAGTAGGGTGCTATAGAAGCATATGGAAGACAAAGAATAGACAATTAAAAGTGATTATTTGTTCCCTCAGAAAAATGAGCATTTCTGTGGTTTGCTTATATAAGCATAAAACTGTCCTTTACAATCTTGTGAATTTCAGATCTTAGCTTTTTTCCAGTCTTGTTTGTGGGCTTTTACTGTGTATAAACTATTTACACATATACCTTATGGCCAGCTGACAAGTCCTTTTGAAAATCTGTCGGCTTGTTATTGTTAAAAATTTGGTTTTTATTAATCATTATTACATATGTACATGATTTATTTTATAGTTAAAATAATTTTATAGTACTCATGAGAAACCAGGCTTCTGATTCCTATTTATTAATCCCCAGAGACAACCACTTTGAACACTATTACTAATTACCTTTGTGTCTCTAAATAAATGTTTATATTGCCATTTCTTCATATTTCAATTCTGTGGATTATCTTTCAGCTTCCCACTGAGGAAGGCGAGAATTTAATTCTCTCATATTCTTCACCTCTCACCCCAAATCCGTGAATGCTTCCAGCACCACTCTCCCAATATAATTATTAATTTAGTTGTATTGGTACTCAACATTTACAAAACATTCACAGTAAGGCCATGGAATAGACTATAATTTTTTTATTTTTTTTTGTAATTTCTTTCTTTCTTTATTACATGTGTCTTCATCCCTCCATTAACCTCCTAATCACCCCTCATGCCCTCACCCCCCTGGTGTTCGTGTCCATTGGTTAGGCTTTTATTCATATGTACAAGTCCTTTGGTTGATCTCTCCTCCTTTCCCCCACTCTTCCCTATCTTCCCTCTGTCTCTGGATCTGTCCCTGTTCATCAGTTTATGTTGTTCATTATATTCCACAAATGAGTGGTATTTATCTTTCTCTGACTGGCTTATTTCACTTAGTATAAGGCTCTCCAGTTCCATCCATGCTTTTGCAAATGGTAAGAACTTTTTTGCTGCAGCATAGTATTCCATTGTGTACTACAGTTTTGTAATCCACTCATCTGCTGACAGGCACCTAGGCTGTTTCCAAATCTTAGCTATGGTGAATTGTGCTGCTATGAATATAGGGGTGCATATATCCTTTCTGATTGATGTTTCTAGTTTCTTGGGATATATTCCTAGAAGTGGGATCACTGGGTCAAATGGGAGTTCCATTTTTAGTTTTTTGAGGAAACTCCATACTGTTCTCCACAGTGACTGCATCGTCTGCATTCCCACCAGCAGTGCAAAGGAGTTCCTTTTTCTCTGAATCCTCACCAACTCTTGTCATTTGTTGATTTGTTGACGATAGCCATTCTGACAGGTGTGAAATGATACTGCATTGTTGTTTTGATTTGCATCTCTTGGATAATTAGTGACTTTGAGTATGTTTTCATATGTCTCTTGGCCTTCCTTATGTCTTCCTTCAAAAAGTTTCTATTTAGATCCTTTGTCCATTTTTTGCTTGGATTGTTTATCTTCTTTTTGTTGAATTGTATGAGTTCCCTGTAAATGTTGGAGATTAAACCCTTACTGGTGATGACATTGGCAAATATGTTCTCCCATGCAGTGGACTTTCTTGTTGTTTTGTTGATGGTTTCTTTTGCTGTGCAAAAGCTTTTCATTTTGATGTAGTCCCATTTGTTTCTCTTTAGTTTCCATGGCCCTAGGAGTGGTATCGGTGAAGAAGTTCCTTCGGCATATATCTGAGATTTTGGTGCCTGTGGATTCCTCTAGTATTTTTATGGTTTCCTGTCTTATGTTTAAGTCCTTTATCCATTTTGAGTTTATTTTTGTATATGGTGTAAGTTGGTGGTTTAGTTTCATTTTTTTGCATGGATCATGTTGAAGAGACTGTCTTGACTCCCTTTTATGTTCATGCCTCCTTTGTCAAATATTAATTGGTCTCAGTGGTTTGGGTTGATATCTGGGTTCTCTATTCTATTCCATTGGCCTATATGTTTGTTCTTATGCCAGTACCAGGCTGTTTTGAGAACAGTGGCTTTGTAATGCAGCTTGATATCTGATATTGAGATCCCACCTATTTTGTTCTTCTTTCTCAGGATTGCTGTGGTTATTCGGGATCTTTTTTTATTTCAGATGAGTTTTTGGAAGTTCATTGTAGGTCTCTGAAATATGCCATTGGTATTTTAATGGGATTGCATTGAATCTATAGATTGCTTTGGATAGTATGGACATTTTAATGATGTTGATTCTACCAATCCATTGATCATGGTATGTTCTTCCATCTGTTTATGTCTTCCTCTCTCTCTTTATTCAGTGTCCTGTAGTTTTTCATGTAAAAGTCTTTTACCTTCTTAGTTAAGTTTATGCTAGTTATCTTATTTTTTTTTGGTGCCATAGTAAATGGGATTGCTTTTTAAGTCTCTCTTTCAATAAGTTCATTATTGGTGTAAAGAAATGCCATAGATTTCTGGGCATTAATTTTGTATCCTGCTACATTGCCAAATTCATTTATTAAGTCTAATAATTTTTTGATGGAGTCTTTAGGATTTTCTATGTACAATATTGTGTCATCTGCGAATATGGACAGCTTTACCTCTTCTTTTCCAATTTAGATGCCTTTTATTTCTTATTCTTGTCTGATTGCAATGGATAGTACTTCCAGTTCTATGTTAAACAGGAGTGGTGAGACTGGGCACCCATGCCTTGTTCCTTTTCTTAGGGGAAAAGATTTTAGTTTTTGTCCATTGAGTATGGTGTTGGCTGTGGGTTTTTCAAATATGCCTTTTATTCTGTTGAGGTATGATCCTTCTATTCCTACCTTGCTGAGAGTTTTTATCAAGAAGGGGTGTTGGATTTTGTCAAATGCTTTTTGTGCATCAATTGAAATGATTGTGATTTTAATCTCTCAATTTTTTAATGTGATGTATCACATTTATTGATTTGCAGGTATTGTACCATTCTTGCATCCCCGGGATAAATGCTGCTTGGTCATGGTCTATGATGTTTCTGATGTATTGCCTGATCCAATTTGCTAGAATTTTGTTAAGGATTTTGGCATCTATGTTCATGAGAGATATTGGCCTGTCATTCTTTTTCATTGTGTTGTCTTTATCTGGTTTTGGTATTAGGGTAATGCTGGCTTCATGGAATGAGCTTGGAAGTGTTCCTTCCTCATGAATTTTTTGGAATAGTCTAAGGAGGATAGGTTTTAGTTCTTCCTTGAATATTTGGTATGACTCCCCGGTGGAGCTATCTGAACCTGGCTTTTGTTTGCTGGGAGCTTTTTGACTGCTTCAATTTCATCTATAGTTATCAGCCTATTTAGATTTTACAATCTTCCAGATTGAGTTTTGGAAGATTGTATTTTTCTAGGGATATGTCCATTTTTTCCAGGTTGTCTAGTTTGTTGGAGTAGAGTTGTTCATAGTATTTTATATTTCTGTGGGGTCTCTTGTTATTTTGCCTCTCTCATTTCTGATTTTGAGTCCTTTCTCTTTGCTTTTTGGTGAGCCTGGCTAGAGTTTCATCAATCTTGTTTATGCTTTTAAAGAACCAGCTCTTGGTTTCATTGATCTTTAGGTGTGTTTTTTTTGTGTGTGTCTCTATGTCATTTATTTCTGCTCTGATCGTTATTATTTACTTCCTTCTGCTCACTCTTCGCTTTTGTTGTTGCTCTCTTTCTAATTCTTTTTATTGTAGAGTTAGATGATTTACTACCATTTTTTTTCTTGCTCTTTAAGTTAGGCCTGTAGAGCCATGAACTTCATTGTGTCCTTTATATTTTGGATTGTATTTTTGTTATCATTAGTTTCCAGGATGCTTTTAATTTTCTTTTTGATCTCATTGATAACCAAGTCATCATTTAATAGCATGCTATTCAGCTTTCAAGTGTTTGAGATTTTTGGATTGTTTTTATTGTAGTTTATTTCTAATTTTATGCCATTGTGATCTGAGAAGATGCTTGTTATGATTTCAATCTTCTTGAACTTGGGGAGACTTTGCTGTGACCCAATATATGGTCTATTTTTGAAAATATCCCATGCCCATGTGCACTTGAGGAGAATGTATATTCCGTGGTTTTGGGATGCATTGTTCTGAAGATGTCAGTTCAGTCCATCTGATCTGGTGAGTCATTTAGGGTTGCTGTGTCTTTGCTGATTTTTTCGTCTAGAGGATTTATCCAGTGATGTTAGTGTTGTATTAAAGTCCCCTACTATGTTCATATTGTTGTTGATCTCTCTCTCTCTTGATATCTTCCAGGAGTTTTGTTATGAATTTGGGTGCTTCTGCGTTGGGTGCATATATGTTTATCAGGGTGATATCTTGTTGTTGTATTGGTCCCTTTAGTATTATGAAGTGACCTTCCTTATCTCTTGTTATGGCCTTCACTTTTAGGTCTATTTTGTCAGATATAAGTATTGCTACCCCACCTTTTTTTTCATTTCCATTTCCCTGAAAGATATTTTTCCATCCCTTCACACTTTCAGTCTGTGTGAGTCCCTTGTTCTGAGGTGGGTCTCTTGTAGACAGCATATATATATGGGTCATGTTTTTTTTTATCCATTTAGCCACTCAATGTCTTGATTGGAGCATTTAGTCCGTTTATGTTTAAAGTTATTACTGAAAAGTATCTTTGTAGTCATATCTATCTATTTTTGTGCCTGTGTTCCTTCTTAGCTTTTTATTTCTTCTTTTCACAGTATTCTCTTTAGCATTTCTTGCCTTGTTTTGGTGGTGATAAAAACCTTTAGCCTTTTTTTGTCTGTGAAGCTCCTGATTTCCCCTTCAATTTTGATTGATAGTCTTGCTGGATAGAGTATATTCTTGGATTCAGTCCTTTGCTTTGCAACACTTTGTATACCTCCTTCCATTCCCTTCTAGCTTGGTGTGTTTCTGTTGAGAATGCAATTGATAATCTATTGGGGGATCCTTTGTAGTTAACCCTCTGTCTCTCTCTTGCCGCCTTTAAGATTCTCTCTTTGTCGTTAATATTTGCCATTGAAATTATGACGTGTCTTGGTGTGGGATTGATCCTGTTTGGGACTCTCTCTCTGTACTTGTGTACCATTTTTCTTCTTCATATCCGGGAAGTTTTCTTTCATTATTTCTTCAAATAGGTTTTCTGATCCTTGCTGCTCTTCTTGTCCTTCTGGCAGCCCTATTATACATATTTTACTTTGTTTCATGTTGTCCCAAAGCTTCCTTAGGCATTCCTCCTGCTTTTTATTTTTTTTCTCTAGTTGCTTTTCAGATTGGGCTTGTTTCTGTACCTGATCTTCTAACTCACTTATTTGGTCCTCTGCTTCTTCTAGTTTACTGTTGAAACTTTCCATGGTGTTTTTGATTGTAGCTATATAACTTTTCATTTCTTCCTGATTTTTGCATAGGTTTTTGATTTTTCTCATCCATCGACCATTACTCTGAATTCTTTTTCGGTCATGTTGCATGCTTCAATTTCACTAATTTCCTTTTTTGGCGACTCCTCATTTCCTTTCCTCTGAGGTTGTGTTGTTTCCCCATTCTGACTATCACCAGAAGGTTTAAATTTTGAGTTGGGTGGACCTGGGCCATGTGCCTTGGGAGCTTCACACCACCCAAGTGTCACTGACATGCTTCACCACTAGGACGTGTAGCTGCTGTGGGTTGGTTGGAACCAGGCTCACCCAGGATCAGTGTTACCAGCGTTCAATGTGGTCTCGTGTGCATATCTAGAATCACAGACCCCGCCTGCACTGCACTGTTGGCGTGTGCCAAAAATGAGTCCCTTAGTACATTTCAGGAGTCAGAGTTTATCTGAGTATCAGTGTCTGTTGCTTTGTGCGGCTTATCACTGAGAATCAGGGCCCCCAGGTGCACAGGCACTGAGGATTGGAATCACTGGATCTTGCTGTGAATGTGTTGTGAGTCAGGGATCCCAGGCGCACACGTTAAGAAACAGAGTCAAGTCAGTGGTGCTCATTGCTGTCTCTTACTGGGAGAATCAGAGTCTCGGTCATCATGTGGGACTTGGTTTCACAGTAGCACAGTGGCGTGCCTTTGCTGCAGAAAACAGACTTCTGTGTGTGCTGCGGAAATGAAACTTGTGTGTGTGCTTGCCCAGAATCGAAGCCAGGTGGTACTTCCGCCCTGCGTGGGCTTTGGGTTTGGTTGCCCAGTTGCGTTGTGGTAAGCAGATTTCAGTCTCAGTGCACAGGCTCAAATTCCCGTAGCAGTGCTGTGGTACATGCACACACTCTCAGACTCAAATTCCTGTAGGGGTGCTGTGGTCCGAGTGTGGAGCGGTTCTATCAGTTACTATGGTCCTGTGGAGAGGGGGATAGACTCTTTGACTCACAGAAATCTGAGGCTGGTAAGCCTGGATTCTTGTTTTCTGTTAGTCTGAAACTGTGTTTGCAGTTCTCTGTTCTCAGTGGTTGCAGGGTCCTGGTTTGGGTCCGAGATGCGACTGGATGGTGCTGAGGCCAGGATCCTAGTGTCAAGCAGCTCTGTTTCTCAAGATGGTGTCGTCTCTGTGCCCTCACTGGCCTCCCAGAAGTGTCTACTCTGTGTGCAAGGGCTCTGCCATCTTAGGCTGCCTGGTTTGGCAGCCCCTTGGAAGACCTGCAGAATCTAACTGTTCCTACCTCATACATACACCCACACACCATACACATCTACACTCTCCTCTGTGGTTCCCTCTCTCACTCTCTCCTTCCCTACCTTCCTGCTGGTCATCATCTTCAATCCTATAATTTTTTTCTTAATCTGTGCGTTTATTATTTTTCCTAGAGAGTAAATAACCTTTTGCCTGATTTTTTTTTCATGTGCTTATCACTGATTGACCCCTAGACCACTCTTCGATTGTATAAATCTCCTCTTGATATACTCAAACACATTAGGCATTTTATCAGTTTTATCTTTTTTTTTAAAAAGATTTTAAAATTGATTTTTAGAAGAAGACAGAGAAACATCAGTGTGATAGCAAAACATTGATCAGCTGCCTCCTGCACACCCCCTGTTGGGGATTGAGCCCACAACCAGGGTATGTGCCCTGATCAGGAATCGAGCTACCAACATTTCCATGTATGGGACAACCCAACCAACTGAGCCACATAGGCCAGGGCCATTTCATCTTTTTAACGAAGTTTCTTAAATACCTGTGAACTGTTCTATTCGGAACAGTTGGTTCATGTGGCATGCTGCACTCTGTCCTGACTGCTGCTCTTTTCTAACAATCTCCTTTCTCTTAATCTTTTCTTTGTCTTTCCTTATTTCTTTTCCTATTGCTCCCCTTTTGTTTTGCACTAGAGGAGAATATTTCTTTTCCTTTTTTCATGTTTTTGTATCTTCTATTGTTTTGTTTTTAATTACCAGTAATTGTTTACAGCTATTTCTAGATGGATACCTATTTTCATGTTGGAACTGGTGTCTGCTATGGTAGCCAAAAAAAATGTATGGAATAGAATCCTGGGTTATATTTTCAGGTTTAAGTGAAATGAAACTGAAATCTTAGACTCTTCATCTCTCTTAGCACTGGCCTAGATACCTTTCAGATTGGCACACTGGGTCCATGCTAATTACAGGGAGGGCATATCCATATAAAACATCTTCAGAGTAGCTTATTGTTAAGTAGGATTTAGGATGACTAGAGTCTGCATTAGTAAGTTTTCAACTACAATTTCATTTTGAGGGAAAAAATCATGTATATGTCAGGTTTAAGATTTCTTGTTGGAGTTTTGCTATGATGGCATTCTTATTTAATGCCAATTAAACATCTATATAGTTTCAATTTATATTGTTACTATTTTTTTAGAACTGACAAACTTCTTAATTTTATATTTTTAGAGGTCGCATCACTCAAGAGGAAAAGAAAACCCAGAACAAAGAGGCTGGCGTAGTCTAATTTTGAGCTTTCCAACAGGAGAGTTACATTTTGTGTATTTAATAAGAAGAATGCCACTATTAAAAACAATCCTTCTGGGAAATGTAGGTGATACCTTTGAAATGACAATACTTTAATATAGCTGTAGAATCAAAATACAAATACTTAAGAGTAAGAACTTATTCAAATTTTGATTTATAATATAATAGAGTAATCTATTATTTGCAGATTTTTAATATTTCCTACAGCTTTTGTGTTATTATACTATGTTAGTACAGTTGAATTATTAATGTTAATTGCATGTAAATGGCTAATTGTTTTGTATCTACACTCTGGTAATGGGTTAATTTTGTTTATTGTATGGTTAAGTGCACTAAAGTTTTTGCCTTATTTGCTTTAATTTTTAATATATGAAACTTCTATGGTTATAACTTATGTGATTGACATCTTAGGAAGCTCAGTTTCTACATCTGTGACCAATTAAATATTTTTTTGGTGCTTGTTTTAAAGCTCCCTTTGGCCTAACATTATGTATGTATACATTCAGTTTATGTATGTACAGATATATGTATGCATCTCTCTCACTCTCTTTCTATATATACATATTATAATATGACTAGAGGTCTAGTGACAAATTCTGTGAGGTTTACAGCTATTTCTAGATGGACACCTATTTTCGTGTTGGATCTGGTGTCTGCTATGGGAGGGTGTCCCTCAGCCCAGCCTGCACCCTTCCCTATCTGGGACCCCTTGGGAGATGTCCAACTGCCAGTGGGATTGGGCCTAAACTGGCAGTTGGACATCTATCTCATAAGCCAGGACTGCTGGCTCTCAACTGCTCACCTGTCTGCCTGCCTGATTGCCCCTAACTGCTTCTGCCTGCCAGCCTGAATGCCTCTAATCACTCACCTGCCAGCCTGATAGATGCCTAACTGCTCTCCTGCCGGCCTGGTCACTCCCAACTGTCCTTCCCTGCAAGCCTGGCTATCTCCAACTGCCCTCCCCTGCAGGTCTGGTTGTCCCCAACTGCCCTCCCCTACAGAATAGGTCACCCCCAACTGCCCTCCCCTGCCAGCCTGACCACTTACAACTACCCTCCCCTGCTGGCCATCTTGTGCAAGGGTGTGAGGGTCAATTTGCATATTACCTCTTTATTATACAGGATTAGTAAATACATTATGTACATTTAAATATTATTTCTGATAAAAACTTTAAGAGTGGTAATGCAAATTTCATAATTTGTCTGTGGTAGGGAATAGTTGGTACTCAGAAAAATATTCTATAGCTTCCTGAATGTGCCTCCCTGTTCTCACTTGAGACATTTAAATGGAAATTGCTTGAGCCATGTTAAGTTGCTGCCTGTAGCAGATCACTTCCACATCATGTGTGCTGAGCCTATCTTACAATTGATTCTATTCATGCATTTTTCCAGCACTGTATATTCAGGATTTCTACAAGTGTGTAGTGAGTGACAGTGTGTGATATCTGTAATTTTTTAAATCAAAATGCTAACACCAGCCCAAGAAAGACTTTGATTTATTAGAATCTAGTCATCATGCTAGCTACTAAATCAAATTATTTCCCATGATTGACAAGATATTTCCATTAATAGATGGGGCAGTTTTCATAATGTGGACATTGGGCAGAGCTTCTGAGATTTAAATATTCTAGGGTTAGGGCACATGGAGATATGGAGCCATTATTTGCCACTTATATATGAAATTATTTGAATAAACTTAATCATTAAAGGTTACAGCCCTTGTACAGCTAACACAGTGAGTAGCCCTCTATTTTTTCATAACAGTGCTAATAAAATACAAGGTATCATTTCACATGAACAATGAAGAAAGTACCTCAGGATGCTTTCCCCACATTCACAAAGGTAGTAAGTGGTACATCTAGAGATACAAAAACAGACTCTGGCCTATAGTTGTCATCCTCTATAATAAAAGGCTAATATGCAAATGTCCTCTCAACTAGGAGTTTGACCAGGGGTCAGGGCCCGCAGGCCAACTGCCATGGTCCCTCCCTCTGGCTGGCCCCACTCCTGGTTACTCCCACCCCATCAGGACCAGGGCCTGCCAGCCAACCACTCATGGTCCCTCCCCCCTGCTGGCCTGACCTGATCGGCCCTGATTGGGGAAGGCCGGCTGGAACCCAGCCATGCACAAATTCATGTATTGAGCCTCTAGTTTCACATAAGCCAACAGAAATGAAATCCAGAGGAGTACTGTTGACTACAAGCATTAAGCTATTTCAAAATGGCTTAAACAATAAGGAAAATTTATTTTAAAACCAGTTGAGTCTCAGTGCAAGTGGCCTGGGTTTTATGTTAAAGTGCATCAGTTCTATTATGGCTTCTAGGGCCTTCTAGGTTTGGGTCCTTGGCAAAAGCTTTTATCAATGCAGGGAACTGTTCACCATCCAAGTTCCCAGACACTAGTCAAAGGTCAACCTTGCAAGCAAGCCTTCCCAAGGATAGCAGTCTCAAGGCCTTCTAGTACCTGCACAGGTGGGTTCATTTCATTTTTCACTATTTCAAACAATGCTGGGTTGACCTTTTTGTGCATATCTTTTTGTGCCTGTCAAATTGTGTGTGTGTGTGTGTGTATGCACACAGATACCTAATTGATAATTGTTGCCAAATTGAACTCCAAAAAGACTACCAATTTACATCCCTACTAACAATATTTGCAAGGGACTCCGCACCTCCATTACACGGTTATCTTTGTCATTGACAGTTGAATACAGACTGAATCTTAACAACAGAAAATGTAGAAAGGTAGATAAAAGTAATAAAATTGTATTAAGCAGATGTGAATTATGTGGTTACATCTGACATTGTAATGCTTTAGCTGGTACGAGTTTTTCATGAATATATTATGAAAATGCTGTATGAATCATTTGAAATTTATTCAACAGGGTTAAAATATTTGTGTTTAACAGTGGGTTTTTAGAATCAAAATGTGTTCAAATAACTATTAAATTAAGCTGTTCACATTTTCAACTTAATTATAATAAAATAACTGCATCAAGTCATCAGTAAGAGAGTTTAATATTAAATATTTACTACATTAATGTTTTGTAAGGGAAGGAGCATTGTAGCAGTGTTCATAAACAAGCAGTATTTTAAAGTCATATCACTTCATTTTCAGAAATCTTAATATATGAAAGAATTGTCCAAAGTAGAGAATTGGAATTATAGTAGTTTTAATGTTATATGCCAGGTTTACTTGGAGGACCTAAAAAATAAACTGAATAAAAGAAGTGGGACCATAAATAAAATGGAGCTTGTATGGATGCTTATTGGGGGATATTTTTCACTTTGAAAATAAAGTATTGTAATTTATTTCTTCAGAAGTTTGCAGTTCTGTATGAGCAATTCTTGTGTGTTGTCTTTGTTTCCTTTTCTGGTATTGTTAGGGTTTATGTTGTAAACACACCTAAGCTCCCATTTGGGTTTCTAATCTCTTTCTCTTAATGCTTCAGAGGTGTCCTGAGTGGGTGCCTTCAGTGTGGGAAACATTCCCAATCTCTTTAACACCCAATTAAAGTGCCCCTTCTCTGAAACAAACACAGTTGTACCACCTGCAAGGTATTGTCTACGGCCAAGGGAGGGATAATGAGCCAACTTTTAAGTAGACTTCGTCTTCTACAGGGATTCCTAGGTCAGTGATACAGGGAAAATGCATTGAAAATTCATTTATCTAAATGGTTTGAATACTTAATGATTTTTCTCATCTGGAAACTATAAAATAAAAAATGTATCCTAGTTCTGCCACTGGTTTATTGTGTAACCTTAAAACATTTTTGTTTTGTTTAAATCCTTTTCTCGTTGTAAATTCAGAGCTATATTACTGACTTGTCAAAAATATTAAGATCTGTGTACTGCTTTGAAAATGCTATGAATGCTAAACTTCCAAATAATTACCACTGAAAAGTGTTCACAAAGATCCTCAGATTGGTATGAGACAAACCTTTACAGCTCAGTTGATAATTTAAAGAGCGCCTGGTTTTCTTTTTCAAGTTGAATTAGATACAATATATATCCACTTCCTAATAGCCTATTTTGGTTATGACAAAAAGATTCACAGATATATATATATATCAGAGAAAATGTTTTTAACTGACGTATCTTTAAAAAGGATCTTTATGAGCTGAAAATCACTTTAGCTTTGACATAAAAAGCGTAGGAAAATATGCAGAGATATTAATGCCTTCCCAAATTTACCCTTGATTCTTGAATTCAATTACAGTTTGAAGAATGCCTGTTTTTTAAATGGCATTGAGAGGACTCTGTGGGTGCTTAACTATTCACATTTTCATTTATCTTTGAACTATGTAGTAATTTTCATAACACATTTAAAAATTCCCTGTATTGAAGTATATGCCAGTGCCTCAGACTATATAACCCCCTTTTACATGGTATTTTTTATTCCTGAATTATTTGGGTAATGTGCTGTATGTGCAGGTCTGGTGTTTGTTTGTTTGTTTGTGTTTAAGATAAATTTGGACAGGCTCCTTTAGGTTGCAAGGAACAAAGGCATGTTACCTAAAATGCTGGAGGCTCATTTTGAGAAAGTAGAGGACATCACTGCTTGGTGTGGCTCAGTAGATTGTTGTTTCATACACCGAAAGGTTGCGAGTTTGATCCTGGTGGGGCGCATGCAGGAGGCAACTGATGGATGTTTCATTCTGATGTTGATGTTTCTTTCCTTCTCTCTAAAATCAAAAGCAACAACAATAATAAAGAAATATAGAGGACAGTAAGGCCATCATCTATCTCATCAGAAGCACAGCTTTTTGGAAAGCTGAGAAAATATGTCTTTGTCATGTGCACCCAGCAATCTGGATGGCCCGGTTGTAGCCTTATCTTGAAATAAATGTCCATTGCTATTTAGTCACAGTATGCACACTCTTATTTCTGTGTTTTCCAGCTTCTCTCGGCACTTTTCCTCTGCTACTTCGTCTCTGAAAGAGATCTGATTGGTTCTACTAGTTATAATCTAAAAGAGAGCTCCCTGATTGGGCATAGATTACTGGGTGAGTCTGGTCTCTGATGTCCACCCAGAGGATGACTGTAAGGCACAGATTCCTGGTACAGTCAATTGTGGCCAGTATAGCGGTGTCACAAGCCACAGCAAAGTATGTGGAAGGACCCACTCTGACAACTTAGAAAAGGTTGTGAGCAGGACAGGCCTTTGGAATCTTACGGATTTCTCTATCCAATCATAATATGATTAAAATGATAAGATAATGATGTTATACATTATTTTCACTATTGTAACTTGGTTAAAGAATCAAGTAGTGGCAAAAGTGTTCATTTGACAAACAGCAGCATTGCACAGTAGTTAAGAGAAATTGCTTGGGGGCCAGACTGCCTGGTGGCATAGGGATGGATATCCTTCACTTAATATAATTCCATTTAAACCCCCTTCTATCTCTTGAGACAGTGTTATATTTCTCTATATTATAAATCTCATTATACATTTTCTTGCTTTAAACAAAGAAAAAATAATAATCTGAAACTTTTCCAGTGTTCTTCTTTCCTGTATTCAAATCAGCTTGCATTTTGGGATAGATAAATTTTCTTTCCTGAAGAATTTCTTCTAATATTAATTTCTTATAGCTTAACTCTGTTGAAGACAAATTCTGCGAGCTTTTGTTTGTCTGAAATGTCTTTATTTCACTTACATGTTTGAAAAGATATTTTTGCTGGCTTTAGAATTCTAAGTTGACAGCTTTTTTTCTTTTAGCACTTTAAAAAGTGTTCCAATGTCTTCAGCCTTCATTGTTTTTGATGAGAAGTTTTAATTCTCACTGCTGTTCTCTTTTTTTCTAGCTGCTTTAAAAAATTTTTTTTCTTTATTTTTAAGTCTTTGCTAGTTCCAACATTTGGTTCATCAATGTGTTTTTCTGTTGAATGATTTTTTTCCCCAACTATGGGTCTTCATTTTCCTGTGGGCCACCCCCTACCTCCAGTCTAGTAGGTATTGTCTGTTGATTCATATTAAAAGTGCTGGACTCTTACCTCTCTCTGAAGCATGTTGAATGTTCTAGGAGATGGTTATATTACTGACAGAGCATCTTAAACTTCTAGAGGTTTGATCGTTGGCTTTGTTAGTTGGCTTTGTTTTGTTTTTGTCCTTAGTTTTATGGCAAATATCTTATCTTTGTATGTGGCCCTTCTCAAGTTTTCAGGACAGCTTAAAGTGTTTGCCACATTGTCTGTCCTGGCAGGGCTTGAAGTTTGAACTCAGGAGACCCTGAGTGGAAAGCTGTGAAATATCTGCTCAGCACTCTCCAGTCTGCAGCAATTTATTTGGCCTGGAATCAGTGGAGTTTTTGTCCCGCTTGCAGCATAAGATTATAGGGGATTTTACTCTCATCTTTTAGGGATTTTATTCTCCTCTCTAATTCCTTTCAGGTATTTCCTCTCTTGATTTCTAACCACCTTGAGAGCCCTGTATCCAGTCTCTGATTCCTCAGTTTGTGCACTCAGGGTACAGTTGTATAGGTGTGGATCTCTCCTTCTGTCAAGGGTTGCATCCCCGACAGTTTTTGCTGCAAAAATAAATGAGACCAATGCAGAAAAACACGTATATCCTCTTAGTATTCTTTGGGAATTTATTAAATTGTTTAAGTCACCCAAGTGCTATATGATCATAATTTAGTGTCATAATACCCAATGGCTTGGAAGAAGTTGGAAAAGCTTTATTGGTTTGTTACCATAATCCATGCCATGTTTGAGTGTACTGAAGCATTTCAGTTCCGAGGTTGAGGACAGATAGACTGAAAATATAAGTCAAGTTTTACACAAAATAATAAAAATCTCCTCTTGTCAAATAAAATGCTCAGTAGCTTGCCAGCTACGTGCACAAATCATAGTTAGAGTTTTCTATTTTCACCCACTCCAACAAAGAGACAAGCACTGGCCATTTCAACCAAAAATAGTCTCTGCAATGACGTAAGACCCATTGGGTGTGTGGCTTTAGCCCTTCCCCCTTCCCTGCCCTCACTGCTTGGTACAGCCTGAGTGTTGATAAAGTCAACAGGATGTGGCCATAGGCCAAGGGTCAGAGAGCCTATATGGTAATTTCCATGCAGTGTGTATCAGTGATAATGTCCTGTATTACACTGAAAATAAACTCAAGTAATGTAGATGGTGTCATCTGAATCACAATTATGGCAAATAATAAGTCAGAAGAGCCTTGCAATAATCATAAATTACCTTAGCTAAAACACTTCATTTTACTTAAGATCATTATTTTAAAAAAATTATTTTTCAATTACAGTTGACATGCAATATTAGTTCCAGGTGTACAACATAGTGATTAGGTATTTATGTAACTTAAGAAGTGATCACCCCAATAGTCTAGAACCCATCAGACATCAGACATAAATATTCCAATAATAAATATTTTATAATCAACTAGAGGCCCGGTGCACAGATTCGTGCACCGGTGGGGTCCCTCAGCCTGGCCTGTGCCTTCTTGCCATCCGGGACCAGAGGGATGTAGTAGTGCGTGAAAGGGCATGTGGCCGGGGAGGAGCCAGAGCCTGAACTGGGTGCCACACGCTCCTGCTCATCCCTGCCCCACTGCACCTGCTGCTGCCACCCTTGATAAGCTTGCTGAGTGGCACTCCTGCTGTGGGAGCTCACTGACTACCAGGGGCAGCTCCTGCGTTGAGCATCTGCCCCCTGGTGGTCAGTGTGCGTCATAGTGACTAGTCCTATCCTTTTGTGTACACTCCAAAGCCAATGTTCCCCGATTTGAGCCTGTCTTCCTACTTACCGTCCTCAGGGTCTATACGCCCTGGACCTCTCTTTATCCCCCCAGTCCCTCTTTACTCCTGCTGTGGCTTCATTTATCCTTCCAACCACCCCCACCCTCAGCCCTGCTGCTGGCTGTGGCGAGGACACTCCTTAGTTTGGCCTTCCTTCAAGTTGCATCTCCTTCCTTTACCTGCTCTCCTAGCAAGTAAACCTTGCTGCTGTTCTAAGTCCTCAAACTCATCTCTGCTTCCTTTCTTGGCAATGAAGCATATGTCCTACATTATAGATAACTCAGGGACCACATAGCATGCCTAAGGTCCCTCAAGCTCCCTCTTCCAGCCACAAAATCCTTTTGCATCATTACTTCCTTTGTGTCAACTTAAGTTTCTGAGACTGAAGATGGGTCTTCCTTTCTGAGGTAAAACTCTGCCTATGCTGGCAATGCCAGCCACTCTCATCTAACGCCAATTCCTGCCTCTCTTTATACTTTAGATCCTCCTCTCCATGGCTCCTTCCCTTGGAACTACTGGCATGCTAGCTCGATACTGACATGTATTTTTCATTCCTGTTACGTAATTCCATTTACCCTGTGGGTCTCCCTGACTCTCTAGACCCTGGCATTTAAGAGAACCATAGGAGCCCAAATCTTGGCTTTTAAATTTTAAAAGCCAAGAATCAGATAAAAGATACAAAGATTTGCAAGAACACAGGATCTTTTTAAGAGTCAGTCTTCCAATTCCTTAAGACAGTGGTCGACAAGCTCAGTCAACAGAGCCAAATATCAACAGTACAACGATTGAAATTTGAGAGCTGAAAATCGACTTCTGCACATGGGCCATGAAGTTTCAATCGCACTGTATGTGCACACCCGCACATGGTATTTTGTGGAAGAGCCACACTCAAGGGGCCAAAGAGCCGCATGTGGCTCGAGAGCTGCAGTTTGCCAGCCACTGCCTTAAGAGATAGATTTCCTGGGCCATGGGGAGAGGAAGGGCCATTAAGGAGAGCAATGAGGTGAGATTCTACTGGGGATCTGAGAAGATAAAGGCAGACATTGATGGTGAGGCCAACTCTCTTCCCTACCCCCTTCTTGATGGCAGAACCTGCTATATTTCATAAAAGCTGAAAAGAACAGATACTGGCTTTCCCAGCCTTAATTGCAGCTAGAATTGATGGAGCAGGCTTCTGAGGGCTTTTACAAAGATTGTCTACATTAATAAAAAGAAAAGGAAGTATGTCCTCTCCCTGACTTTGTGAAGACATGATGTTTAATGCTGCAGCAATCTATTGTGATCATGAAGGGGACCTGCTGACAGATTGCAGATGGCAGAGTAGGAAGATGGAGAGAAGCTGAGGATGTTATTGAGATGCTAAACTAACCATGAGACCACCCACCTCTGTGTGCCTTGTCATATGAGATAAGTTCTTACTGCGTAGGCCACCCTCATGCAGTTACATGGAGTTGAAAACGTCCCATACCCACTTCTTGCACTCCCTTTCTTAGAGAGAAGGCCTATCGCCCAGGGTTTAGGGGGTGGAGATTGAACTGACACGTTGGAGAAGCTGAGACCTAAAGGGACCTTTGTCTCACAATCATATTAAACATCTTGTTTGTTGGCAAAGTATACAGTTCCCCTTAGCCACCATGGTAAGGGAGTGGCAAGAGAAGAATGGTCTGTGTGACCTGTTAGAAAGGCCTGGCTTTTCACAGATTTCCAGAGAATGACGTGGGCAAATCGCCATATTTACTCAGGGGAAAGTCAAGGAGGAAAAGTCAGACTCGGAGAGGCTCTGAGTGTGGGCAAGAGAGCAGAGCTGTGGACGCCACACTCAGGACTGATGTCAGGAGGCCATCCACGACTGAGGAGGTGTGATGAGCTCAGAAGTCCAGCCACAGGAGGTCCACCCAGTGTGGACACAGTGCCCAGGGCCAGAAACCTCTTCACAGCCCTGATGCCATCAACCCATTCCTCCAAAATGGACGCAGCAGTGGAGAGGAAAACTGAATTGCCTGAGGAAAACCTCACACCAAAACCAAACTTCAGAACAACAGTTTGACGGGGGACTGGGACCCCAAAGTTAATTCACTTATTAGAAAAGTAGTTTTTTCCTTTTACCTGAATATGCAGACAGAAATGTATATCCTGTTAATCCTCTGTCTCAGTGGTCAGCATACAGTGGCAGGCGAGCTGCGTTTTGCCGCTCTGTTGACTAAGGAGTTGGCTGACCACTGCTCCTTCTTAAACAAAATCTCAGTCTTCCCTCAATCCTGCTCTCCCCTAAAGCTCTCCATCCCCTTTCATTCCTCCCCTGCCAACTGTTTGAGAGAATTATCTCTACTGGGGGCCTTCACCTCTACAACCTACTAACTCTAGCCCATTCTCATCTGACATCTGGCCCCGGACTGATGAGCCTGCTGTCTAACGGGTCATTCAGATACATTTATTAAAAGCATACTTTGACTTACAATTTTTCCTTTTTCTGACTTAGAAAAGTAGCTTTGATTAATGATTTGAGAGCCTCACAAATGTTCTACTGACTTCAAATGACTCCACGGCCAACTCGCCCATCTTTCCCTTCAAACCAGCTTCATCTCCTGACTTCTGAGCTTCAAATCGTTCAAAGCACCAGGCTCATTTTTAATTCTTCCTCCCCCCCCCCTCCTTTCCCCACATAACCCATTTCAAATCTTTTGGCTTCACAGCCTACCACAGAGCGCTGTTATGAAAGACAGCTGGGCCCGATCTCTGTGGTTGAAAACTAGGGGGTGCTTTGAGAATCACCTGTGCTAAACACATAAATACTAAAAACACAACACACCGGCCCCCTCATCCCACTCCAGTTGTACTGACTGGATGTGGGCCCCCTCAGGATATTGCGTCCCCCTTCTCTGCTCTGTGACCCCTCACCAGAAAGGATGCCTGCCTTGTTCTCTGGTTGTTTCCTGTGTCTGCCCAGCCAAATGGCAGCTGCTTCTGAGGACACCAGTGTCTTCTCAGCATCCAACCCAGGGCTGGATGCCCCTCACTGGGTGGAATGTGCATCCTCAAATGCATCAGACAGACTGTATCTGTAAGAAGTGACTAGGTTTGAGCCATTTGATTCTTTACAGAAGGATCTAGGTCCTCATGTACCACTCCCGGTGATATACCAAGAGTCCATCGGAAATTGGTTTCTGGGCTTGGAGAAGATGTATTCCGCTTTCACGGACATCTCCATCGCAGAGCCCTCCAGAAACACCAATGGCCTGTGAGGCATGGAGCCGTCAGGCTCGCTCATCCGGGCTGATCCACTGAAGCCTGCGTCCGCGCCTACTCAGTTGGCAGGGCTGTGGGTTGGCCCCCAATCATATGCAATTAGTTGCTCATCCCGTTGGCAGCCACTCAATTAGTTGGCCATTTATTCATCTACTCAGGCAGCAGGCCTGCAGTCACAGAGTCACCTATTTACTGAGGGCCTACTATGTGCCAGACGCTCTTTTCCCATCGGGGACAAAATAGGTGGTAACACGAGGAGCACAGGACCTCGGGACCTGCCAGGATGGTGTGCTGGGCAGGTTTCCCAAAAGCTCCTGTGCGCCTGAGGCTGGAGGGTCCACTTCAGCACCTGGCCCCGCATTGCCCTCCACACCCAATGGGGCCGAGCACTGATCCCTGCATCCCAAGACACAGGTAGGAAGCTCCAGGGAGGAATGGGCTGGAAACGGGCTGTCATGGGAAAGGGGGCCTGGAGAGGTGGCCTTGGCGAGGCCCAGAGAGGCTTTCCAAGTTGCAGCATTCATTGTTTTGGGGGTGGGGAGGTTCCGGGTGGGGGGGGGGCGAGGGGGTGGATGCTGCGAAGCGGGGGTGGGGTGGGTCAGCTGCCGGGCGCCCACAGCTGCCTCGGCTCTGCCTGTAGGGCTGGGCTCCCGGGCTCGCAGGGCCGGCGGCGGGAGGCTGCGGCGGGCGCGGGCGGGCGGCGCGGCGGGGGCGCGCGGCGGGAGGGGCTGTGAGCGGCGAGGCCCCCCGCGCGCGGGGCCTGGAGAGGAGCGCGCGCCCGGCTGGGCTCGGCGCAGGGTCCCCGCAGCCGCGGCCGCCCCGCCGCCCCGCCGCCCCCGCCGGACCATGGCGACTGGCAGTAAGTGTGCGCTGGGCCGCGGAAGCCCGGGTGGGAGGCTGCGGGGCCCAGGGGTGGGACGTTCCCCTCTTTGGACACCTGTCCTTATGCCGGGCTCGCGGACCAGCAGCCGCTGGGGTCCCCTTCCCTCGCCCCCGGGCGACCCGGGGTCCTCTGCCCATCACCGTTCGCTGCCGGGCAGGACTCAGAGGCGCAGGTGGTCCTGGGCGCCCACTCGGGAGGGATGTGGCAGAAGGGCGTGCGCCGCCGGAGGTGGAGGGACGCTGCGATGCGGCGGGGCAGAGGGGCAGAGGGGCAGAGGGGCTGCCCTTGCAGTCGTTGGGGGCAGTGCCCGCAGGCCCGGGGCCAGGCTTTGGGAGCCCTGCCACCAAGGCACCACCAGCCCTTGGCGCTGTGAGTTCCAGGTCCGCCTGGAGTTGAGGGTTGGGTTTGCGCTCTTGCCTTTGGGAATAAGGTACCTTGACTGCTGGGCTGTCCTGTGGCCCGACTTGGGCCATGCTACCAGCTGCAGCTGTGGGCCGGCCAGAGGCACGTCTGGTCACTGGGGAAAGGGGATGTGATGAGCGAGTGACTTTCAGGTCAGAACTACTGAAAGGAAGTGCGGGGAGGCGCGGGGTTGGCCTGCTCTGGGCACCTTGGCACCAACAGCTTTCATTGGCGCAGTGCTTTTTGGAAACGGAGTCACGTCTAGGAAAGCCAGCTAATTTAGATGTATGGGACGCTAGATGTTATTATTACATGATACATGTATGATATGTATTGCCGGAGCCTTAGAGGGAGATCAGAGTCAAACCACCAGTCCCACCTGCTGCATCCCGACCATGTAGGTGAGAAGCTGCGGTCAGAGCCCACAGTACACACCTGGCACGTCTCAGAGACCCGCGGAGGGAATGTACGGACCGGTTAGAGACACCCTTTGGTGGGCATTTTTGGGAGGTGAGAAGGGACAAAGATGGTGGCCGACATTTCTACAATAATTTATTATTTTTATTTGAAACCGTTTATTATCCCAGCCAAGAGCACAGCTTTGGTATAGTCCAGAGAGCACGGGTTTTTGTAGCCACACAGACCTGTATTTCAAACTCTGAAATTCACTCCAGGTGGGACCCTGGAAGGTGTCCTCAGGCGCGTTACCTCTGATGTCAGGACAAAGCTCTTGTACAGCGATGAGCACACAGCTGGCCTTCAGGAAAGGGTGGTTGCCCTCCCCCCCTCTCTTTGCCAACATTTGATATGTGTGGAGATATCAAACATTCACCTCCTTCTTATTTTTGTTTTTTAAAACATGTTTTTACTGATTTCAGAGAGGAAGGAAGAAGAGGGTGATCAAAACATCAATGATGAGAGAGAATCATTGGTCGGCCGTCTCCTGCACGCCCCTCATTGGGGATCGAGCCCACAACCTGGGCATATGCCCTGACCAAGAATCGAACTGTGACCTCCCGGTTCATAGGTCGACACTTAACCACTGAGCCATGCCAGCTGGGCTTCTCCTCCTTTTTAAATTAAATAAATATAGATTATGTTTATAATAAAATCAACTAAACTAAACTAGGGATCCCCTTTTCTCTGCTCATTTATATAAGTGTAGTCTGGCTTAATTTTTTTTTTTTTTTGGTCTAAGAAAAGAAATAATGGATTTAAGCTTTTATTAACAAAGTCAGACTCAACAAAGAGGAAGATAATTAGATTTGGCCCATTACTGTATTTCTTAAGAAAAATAAAGGCGAAGGAATTTGAAGTATCTATAGGCTTAATGTAGGGGACAGCATTCTATTATTCACTTTCTTATATTTTGAGTAAAGATAGCACATTTCATTTCCTAGAAATATAGTCCATGCTCTGTACCAATTTATTTAGATAATTGTTTCTTCCACTTCCTTACATGGTAGATTTAACTCTACTGAAGAATCAAACTATATCCCATTGGTTTTGTTTGTTTATGGGGAAAAAAATGATGATGATATTCAACCAGCTCAGCTCTTGTGCTGATTTTTAGGATCAACCTTAATTACGTTCATTCTCAGCTGGGATGGAGCTGAAACTCTGAGTGTAGGGGATCATTCGTTCATTTTTGTTCTTTTTCAGAAGTAGGAAGTCCCTATCGTGGACATGGAGAGAAGGGACATAATCGCAGACAGTGTCTTGATTAAATCTTCACAAATCTTGACCATGTCTGCACCTTAAAGTCCCACAGTCCTCAGCCCAAAGGTGACCCTGAAACTGTAGCCTAGGACTACTCTCCCACATAGAGTTGTTTGGCTAGCTCTGGTTCTCAGCCTGGCTGCATATTATAGCTTAAAAAATATGCTAACTTCAGTTTTTTGTTTTTTTTTTTTACTCATCAAGAATATGTTTTCACACATACACACACACCTGGACACATGGATTGGACTGATACCTGGGCATGTGCCCTGACTGGGAATTGAACCTGCAACCATTTGATGCACGGGATGACATTCCAACTAAGCCATATTGGCCAGGGCATGCTAGTTTTAGTGTGTGTTTAAATTTACTCTTACTATTTTTTTATTATTGATTTGAGAGAGAGACAGAGACAGAGAGAGATCAGTTATTCAGTGTGAGTATAAAATATTTGGTGACACCATTTTATATTTTTAATGTAGTCTCAGACTTTAATGTGTATTATAATCACCTGAAGGGTTTGTTAAAAACAGATTGCCAGGCCTCTCCCCAAGTCTCCACTTCAGTAATTCTGGGTCATAGCCTGAGATTTTCACTTCTCACAAAGTTCCAGGTGCTGATGAAGCCACCATGCTCCCAGTCTGCT
This sequence comes from Lasiurus borealis, assembly GCA_004026805.1. NCBI lineage: Eukaryota > Metazoa > Chordata > Mammalia > Chiroptera > Vespertilionidae > Lasiurus > Lasiurus borealis. Next base: position 31,926 of record PVJN01007616.1, on the reverse strand, counting down.
TCCTTACCTTTGTAGGTGAGGGAGTGACAGGTGAGAGGCAGGCAGGATCACAGAGATGGTCACTTTGTTGGCAGTCTTGTCCTGTCACCACGCTGGGAGTACACGACCTCATTAAGGCTACATCAAACCTGGGCACAGCATTGCCTTGGGCTATAGCTGACAGCTCTCTCCATTTTCTTCCCAAGAAAATTTCCCTTGAGGGAAAAATTGGTTCTAAAACCAGGCAAAATCTGAGTCCTCTAAGCTAGTCATTTCTGGAAGGAATCCAGAAGGGCTTTCTTTATGAGTGTGGTATGTAAATGTATATAAATACAAAGATATTTGAAAAATATTTGCCTGGGAATTTATATTATTCACAGAAAAGAATGTAACCAATGGGAAGAAAATGTCCTGGTGTCCGAACAGCATGCTGCCTGAGGGCAGATTCCAGAGGAGGATGAGGAGTCTGAGGGCCTCAACTTGGTTTTTCGGGAAACGGAACTTTGAAATCCTCCAATTAAATTCCTCTTGAGCTAGTCACATTTTTATTTGGATAACTCAGGCTTATAAAAGATTGAAAAAGTTGGGAGAACTTATACTAGAAGAAAAGATGAGACTAATAGGTAAAAACCCTGTTTGCACGAGCAGCGGTTTATTGTAATAGTATAAAGTGGTGATACTTAGGTATTTAAACAATACTTCATGACTTCCTACGTGACAGGTGTTCCAGATAATTGTGTGTTTCTAGATCATAGTGAAGTATTTTTCTCTTTTTCTTCCATTTATGTCATTTGTTGCATTATTATTACGTCTCCTTATGAGTCTTTACTGTTGAACTCACTGTATTCTGTTGATAAGAATAATTTCTCAGGACCATCCAGGCAAGTTTAGGCAATGTGGGAAATATGTAACTATATTATGCCCCAGAAATCTCGGGGGTGTGGGTTTTGGGGGCTGTTGTTGATGACTGGTTGGTCTCATAAGGGAAACATTGGTCCCCATCTGGTTGCTCCTGGTTGACTGGTTGATCTGAGGTCATTTTGCCTGGTCGATTGTTGCTAACCCACAGGTAACCTCCATCAGTTGGTCATTCCCTCTCGACTCTTTACTGGTCAGCAACCTGCAGTTTCATTTCTTCTCATCCCACCTTCTCCATCATCAGTTTCCACTCTGTGCTTAGTGCTGGAGGACAGAAGGGAGAGTAAGGGAGTGAAAAATCAAATGTAGACCTTAAGCAGGTAAAGGTTATAGATCTCTGCCTGTTAGTTGAGATGTTCAGCAGTTGGAATATTTAGAATATAAAAGAAAATTGCTTGACTTTGGTTGAAAATGGACTCAGATTCTTGAGTACAATTATTTCTAATCATAGTTATTAAAAGGCATACAAATGATGACACCTAAAAATTGAAAGGTTAGAAAATTGCTAGTTTGCAGTCAATCGTAGTAGTCATTGATCCAAGTAAGAATCATCCATGGTTGCTAAACTATTGTGTGAAAACTTGAAGACAATCAAAATGTATACATCCTTGGAGAAGTTCCCCATAGATTACTCATTCATTGCAAAGGGGGCAATGGTAATGTTACAGTGGAGAACCCTGTAACCAAGCAAAGCGAACATCACTAGTAACGGGGCCAGCTGATACCCCGTGCTTCCTGATACGAAGCACTGAGAAGAGCACAGTGCCACTCATTGTGCCAAAATGTATAACCTGGTTCTAATTAGGAGGAAATATCAGACAAACCCAAGTTGATGGACACTGCACAAAAGTCAATGTCATGAACGATGGTGGAAGGATTGTTTCAGATTGATGGAGACTAAACAGACAGCTAAATGCAATGCATGATTTTGAATAGAGCCTAAAACTGGAGAAAGTGCTACACAGAACAATGCTATATAATAAAAGGCTAATACGCAAATAGACCGAACAGCAGAACAACCTGAACAACTGGAACAACTGAACAACCAGTCCCTATGACGTGAACTGATCACCAGGGGGCCTGCATGGAACATGGTGGGCATTGGCCATGGCGGGATGGTAGAGCAGGTGAGCAGGGGCACCAGACCAAGGCTGGTTGCTTTTATCGGGGTGAGCCTCTGTAAAATTTTTACTGAAAATTTTTTGCTCCTGCATGCTGCAGTCCTGCCCGGTGCTTGCACCTGCTGCTGGCACCGAAGCCACCATTTGCACCCACTGTCAGTGCCTGGAGCCAGTCCTGATCACTTGGCATTATCAGTGGGTGCCAGTGGCAAGTGCTGGTCCCAATTGCCACTCGGGGCTTCTCTACCTCCCCCTGCTCCTGAGGGGTGATGAGGGCTGGCAGCTGCCTGTTGTACCCACTGCTGGTGATGGCCTTTCTCACACCCACAGCAGGTACTGGAGCTGCCCCTCACATCCACTGCTGGTGCCCAGTGCTGGTCCGCATCATTCAGCGCCATCAGTGGGTATGAGCAGTGACTGCCAGCCCTGATCACCTATGAGGGCTTCTCCACCTCCCCCTGCTCCTGAGGGGGCAAGAGGGACAACAGCTGCCACTCGCACTGGCTGCTGGTGCTGGCCCCAATCACTTTGCACCTTCAGCAGGTGCAAGCAGGGCCAGAGCCATCAGCGCATAGGATCAGCGGTGGAGGGAGCTGGGCTGCCTGCAGATGGAGGGGCTGGTGGGGGTGCAGAGGATGGGCCAAGACTTATTCCTGTGCCTACTCCAGTCTCGTGGCCCACAGTTCCTTCCAAGGTGCACAAATTCGTGCAGTGGGCCCTTAGTATTATCATAATTGATGATTTTTTAAATATGAACTGGATATTGGATAATAGTTTTAAATCAAGGATAAATTCCCTAAATGTGATATTTTCACTGCAGTATGGAGGGGAATATCTTTCTTCTTAGGGGACACTAAGAATTTAGGGGTAAGGAGACATAATGTCTGCACCTAAACCTCAAATGGCTTAGGAAAAAAAAAAGTATGTATGTATATATGTGCACATTTATATGCATATATGTGTTATGCAGGAAAGAAAGTGGTAAAGATAAAGTGGCATATTTTAACATTTGGTGAATCTAGGAGTTCTTTGTATTAGTCTTGTAACTCTTAAATAAATTTGAAAAAAAAAAAAAATCACAGCCCTTGGCTGTGGATCTCTAATTCTAGGCATTGTGACCTAATACTCTTGAGTTTACTTTTTGAAAGAAATAAGGTTGGAAGACTCCTAATCTGGTTTGAGATGATAACATTAACAAAACTGTATCTTGCAGAAAATTTCATATGTTTATATAAAAGAAGAGAGTCTAATGTAAGAAACCCCCATGTACTCAGGTGACTCAGGCTTGACATTGAAGAGCATTGTTGCCAATCTATAACATCTTTCTCCCACTTAAAAAATCCTCATTTGAGGATATGTTTATTGATTTGAGAGAGAAAGAGAGAAGAGAAAAGAGAAGAGAAGAGGAGAGGAGAGGAGAGGAGAGGAGAGGAGAGGAGAGGAGAGGAGAGGAGAGAAGAGAAATGTTGACATGAGAGAGAAATATCTTTTGGTTGCCTCCCAAACACACCCTGACCAAGGATCGAACTCGGAAGAGAGAGATGTGCCCTGAATGAGAACGGAACCTTTTGGTGTATGGGATGATGCTCTGACTAACTGAGCTACCCAGCCAGGGCTCCCTCTCCTTTTGGGAGGAAGTATTCTGAAAGCAAATGCAAGGCTTCATGTTACTGTAACCATCTCTTTCCCATTTTTTCTTTTCTTTTTTTTTTCTCTTTTTGTTACTGGTGTTAATAGAATAGCAACCCGAGTTCGGAGAAACACATTCACTTGACATACAGGGGGTACACTTGTTTTCAGTTTGCAAAGCTGACTAAGCCTGGGTAATTATAAACGGCGAAGAAGAAAGAGCCCCAGAAGCTGCTTGTTCTTGTTTTGTTTTCCAAACTCCTCCTCCTGTTTTTAAACCAAGGGTTCAATTCGTGAGGAAAACCTAAATGTAATATGGAGACAGTAATCGGGACTGATTTACGTCTGAGATGATATCCTACTAAAACATTGCGAAAGTCAGTCGGGATGACTCACGGCTGAGTAGAATTCCATATGCCTTCTTTTCAGGATGGCATCTTTGACTGAGTGAGCCGACTTTCTGTTGTGTAATAGAATTGGGCCAGATCTCCCGGGAGGAATAAACCTCCTCCTGGGTGTGGCAGATTTGGATGACATTTGTCCCTTTAGGGCACTAGGCTATCATGTGGTAATTAACTACTATTATTTAGCATTATGGATTGATAAAAAAAGATGCCCGTGGTGCCATTTGGGAAGGATTGTCTGTAAGTTAATATGATGATAAAACTCACCAAAAGCTTTTTCTAATCAATCAAGGAAGTATTTGAAGCACATGTTGCAAATAAAAATCTGTGCATCGTCATCTTTCATTAAGGGATTAGGCACATCCGACTTGGGCAGTCTACATTCATGCATCAATACCACCCTTTCACAGTAGACTTTCTTATCGCCAGCATACCATTTTCTTGAGAGTTCTAATTTTAGGAAAGCAATAAATCTCATTTTATAGTTGGTTTATTATAATGGAGCAAAGGTTAAGAGACATAAAAAGAATTTTTCCACTCTAACAATTCCCCTGACTTATCTTCTAGTGTAGTTACATACCACTTTAAATGTAATCTGTTACCAACTACATTAGGTTTCCAATGGACTTAACTCAATAGAAATTTCCTAAGGTCGACGAACTCCGTGTGGGATGGTGGACAGGCTTAGTTCCAGAAGACCCGGTTCTGCACTCTGGCCCCGCCACTCACTAGCTGGTTAGCCTTGGGTAAATTCTTCCACTTCCCGGAGGCGTTGGCTTATTCCACGCTGAGATGCAAGAACTGAGTGAGGTGGTACACATAGTAGATATAAAATCAGTCTGTCTCGCCGATACCAGTTTGGCTCAGTGGATAGAGTGTCGGCCTGCGGACTGGAAGGTCCCAGGTTCGATCTCTGTCAAGGGCATGTACCTTGGTTGCGGGCACATCCCCAGTGGGGGGCGTGCAGGAGGCAGCTGATCGGTGTCTCTCTCTCATCGATGTTTCTAACTATCCCTTTCCCTTCATCTCTGTAAAAAAAATCAATAAAATATATTTTTAAAAATATTAGTTTGTCTCCTCACCCCCTCTGAGATCCTTCCCACAGTGTGTGCCTCATGTTATCAGAGCAATCTGACTTTCAGAAAGGGGGTCCCCAATCATTTTTCTCTGTGAAACATATAAAATTAGGACCAGCCCTAGCCTGTTTGGCTCAGTGGACAGAGCGCCGGCCTGAGGACCAAAGGGTCCGGGGTTCAGTTCTGGTCAAGGGCATGTACCTCAGTTGTAGGCTCCACCTCTGGCTAAAGCCTGGTTAGGGCTCGTGCCAGAGGCAACCAGTTGATATGCTTCTCTCACATTGATGTTTCTCTCTCTCCCACTCTCCCTAAGTCGGATATTTTTTCATTTATTTTCATTAAAAAGTCAATGAAAAAAATATCCTGGGGTGAGCATTAAAAAAAAACAAACAATAAATACATAGAATAAAATTGGGACCAAATGATCCATTTGGTAATGTGAGACTCGAGGGAAGAGAAGAATCTAAGTGAGATTGCCCAAAGGTGCAGAACTCGGGTTCCCACAGAAATATTATTAATCAGGAGGTTAATTATTATGAAATATTATTATAATTAAATATTAATAAATAATATTAAGCATTCCCATTGCTTACTGTTTTGCACAGTGTGTTGCTGGAGGTACAGTGAGCCTGTGAGCTTGTAAGGCATGTGCGCACCCACAGCTTCTAACAGCCCCTGAGATTTCAGTGGTGGGCTCTCGCAGGGGCTGCCACAGCTGCCCCTCCCACGGAAGACCAGGACACCCTCTCTGCTGCTTTGCTCTCGGGATCTCTTTCATTGCCGCCTGCCTCTCTTGGGCATGGCTGACATGGCTGAGGCAGGGTGTAGATGCCCCTTCAGGGGCCTCCCCAGAGTCAGATCTCCTCCTGGCTCTGAAGTCTCCTACAACACCGTTAATGATGTTGATAAACCTGAGGCATTGCTGGTTATCCTATTGTTGAGCTTTTAAAAGGGCTTCATCTTCTCATATGTCCGACATAAGGACCTCATCTGCCTGGTGTCTGATGGTTCTGACCTTGGCCATCCAGGTTCAGAGGGTAGCCTTTGTCTGTCTCAGCCTTGCCCTGGGAGGTCCGCTCACTGCCCAGCTAGATTGTCCTATTTCTCTTGCTTCCTAGCTCATGCTCTAACTCTCCTGTGATTTCCTTATGTTTCACGATTCTTTTGAGTTTTGGCTGAGACACATTGGCTCTGTCAGTCTCAGGTTTGGGGAGTCACCAGCAGCTCTGCTGCCTTTAACTGCCTCCCCTGCCTCTCCACAGGGAGTGGGGAGAAGACAAGCCCTCAGCCCTATCATCCTGTCCACAGGCTTTTTAGAGGTTCATTATGATATCTTTCCTAACTGACCATTAGTGTAAAATCAATGGTTAGATTTAGTGGCGATAATAACAGCCATAATGATGGTTATATGTATTCTTCTTCTATGTGTTCCCCTAGTATTTCTTATCTATTGCTGCCTAACAAATGACCACAATCCTAGAGGCTTTTAACAAGACACATTTGTACTCACAGCCCTGGAAGGCAGGAGTCTGGGCAGGGCTCCAGGAGTCAGGAGTCTGCAAGGCTGTAATTAAGGTGTCTGCCTGGGGCTGGTTCTCATCCGAAGGCCTGAGGCTTCACGAGGGAAGGATCCACTTCCAAACTCATACGGTGTTGTCAGGATTCAGAGCCTGCAATCTGATGGCCCGCACTGCATCTTTTTGCTGGCTGTTGGCTGGAGGCCACCTCAAGTCCTTCATACAGAACTTCCCCACAACGGCCACTTACTTAATTAATGCTAGCAAGGAAGAGTCTCCCAGCAAGACAGGCTCGCACATTTTATGTGATAGAACCACGGAAGTGACATCTCATCCCCTTTGCCACAGTCTATTGGCTAGAAGCAAGTTATAGATTCTGCCTAAAGTCCAAAGGAAGGGATTGAATAAGAGCATTAGTACTAGGAGGTGAGACAAACGAGACTCCCATGAAACTTTGAGCATCTACTTCTTCCATGAGATTTTTGTTTGGAGTGCCACATACCTCTTTAAAACTTTAGATCAGTGGTTCTCAACCTTCCTAAGGCCACGACCTTTCCATACAGTTCCTCATGTGGTGGTGACCCCCAACCATGAAATTTTGCTACTGTTATGCATCGTGATGTAAATATCTGCATTTTCCGATGGTCTTAGGCGGCCCCTGTGAAAGGGTCGTTTGACCCCCAAAGGGGTCGCGACCCACAGGTTGAGAACTGCTGCTTTAGATAATGTTGGGATAATGGAGCCAGACATGATAATTGCCTTGCTCAGAAAAGAAATATTATAATGTTAACCAAAATCACATCGCTGGTACCAGACCTCCTGAGAAGCTCTCAGGAATCAGCAATCTGCTGGGGTGACCCATCCCCGTGATTCTGAGGCCACCAGGTTGGAGAGCCACAGGATTAGAATCAGCTTATTCTTGCTTAACTCGGATGTCAGCTCAAGGCCTATATTCCCATATCCTCCTTCATATAAATCATAGAAATAGAATTCCTGGAGCTTGGTTTATCTTAGTCTCTTCCAATTCTTGGTTCCTGCTCCTAATCCTGTGTCTCTTGTTCTCTGCACTTCTATGATGATTGCTCTTATGTCCTCATCACACTGATCCTGATGAGGAACTGAATCCATTTTTTTGTAACTCACCCAAACACCTACAGTCCATTCACTGGAAAGACATTTGAATATATAGGAGATAGCCTGACTGGCATGGCTCAATGGTTGAGCATTGACTTATGAACTAGGAGGTCACGGTTCGATCATGGTCAGGGTACATGCCTGGGTTGTGGATTCAATCTCCAGTTTGGGGCATGCAGGAAGCAGCTGATCATTGATTCTCTCTCATCATTGATGTTTCTATCTCTCTCTCCCTCTCTGAAATCAATAAAAACATGTAAAAAATAGTTTGGGATGATTGAAGAAGTATACATTTGAGTAACACAAACAGCTTAAAACGGAATGTTAGATACTCCCATTCTAAAATCCATTCGCCATTCCTTAGGCCTCCTCTCCTTGTCTTCCCCGCTTCTTACTACTGCTTAAATAAGAACATTCGTTCTAGGAGGTGGAGACAATTGAAGATCATCTCAGAGGCTGTCTGCCAGTGACTTAGCAATTCATTTGTTTCCTTGTCTTCTGTAATAATCAGGGTTTTTATTGCCGACAGTAGAACTCCCTCAACTACTCTCAGGAAAAGGGGATTTAACTATAGCGTACCCTGCAGCTTACAGAATTATGTGAGGGTTGCCAGGGAAATAAGCTTGTTCGCCACTCCGTCATCGGTAAAATAGATCTCCATTTATTCATGTCTGTCCTTTATGCCTTTCATGAGGATTTTCTACATTTCTTTGAATACATTTTCTGGTATCCTCCAATGAATATCGAGTGAGGTGCTTATTTTCTGGCAGGATTCACGGGGATTTTCTGGGTGCTGTCTGTGGCTTGTCCAGTCTCTCCCACAGAAAGGGTGCTGCCCACACTGCCAGGAGCCAGGGACGTGGTGTGAAGACAGTGTGGGCTCCTGTGCGGTGGAAAGGCTGCCCTCCTCTTCCGGAGGCGGTTAGCCTGCCTTTGAGGAAACGTTTGCCATCGAGCTTGCCTTCCTTCCCCTTTAGAGGCCCGCCAGAGAGAAGGGGCTTCAGATGAGACCTCCTTTCTGAGGTCACGCTGTGCAGGGCCATCTCATCACAGAGACTGGCTCCCCACTGAGTATGGGAGGCCGATCCCTGAGCCCTGAGCTTGGTATCTGAAAGTTACTCCGGCCTCTGCAAGGCTCTTGCTGAGCCTGCCTCTATAAAACGGGAATATGGAAGTAAGTCCTCAGCAGGAAAGCCCTCAGCAACAGGCTCTCTAACTGTCCTCTGTTAACTGTCTCCTGGATCCTGAGAATAGGCTTCTGGTGTACAGAGTTACTCTGCCACCTTGTGGCCATGCTGGAGAACTGTACTTCCCCAAATGTCCGTCTCCTTAGAACCCAGTGGTCCTGCAAAGCTGGATTCAGTCACCCTGCACTGTTTTGGCATCTGGCTTTGCAAATGGATGTGATTTGAGGAGACATGTCACAGCACATACTACAACTAGTAGTTTGAAACATGTAAATTGTATTGCCTGTGTAATAGTACATTGGCATATTAGAATAATGTGTGTTCAGAGTAAGAATGGACCAATATGTCCCAAAGCGGTTTCCAGGATGCTCTGCTGGATCCTGTAAATTTCCTGGGATTTGAAAGGGCACTGTGTAGTAGTTATTGATTTTTAGGTCGCGGCATTATTTTAGGTCACGTTCCCTTATTTTTTCTAAATTGCATTGTATTAGTTGTCCAGCTGGAAGGAAAATTCAATCTCATTCATCACTGGGTAGCTTCACCTACTCCATGGAATCAGATGAGAATCCCAGGCCAAGGCAGTGCCACGGATTTGGGGTTGGGCCCAGTCTGCTCCTCTGGGACAGTCGCACAGTTTTAGAAGCTGCAGCTGAAATGAGCAGCATCTATGCTGAGCCAGATGACACCTTGTTCCCTCCCTCCCCCGGCTGGCTGTTCACACCATTGATCACTCTGGGACACACAACACAGTGCCCATCCATCATATGCTTCCTGCAGCACTGCGCGCGCCCCCCCCCCAAATCCAGGCACAGTGGGAATGGGGCCTGGGTTTCTGACAGAGTGTAACCCCCAAACCCATTCCTTTCCTGGCCTTAGGAAGATCCATGCTCTTTCCCTTACATCAGAGGCCCTCTTTTCTCTAGATGGGGACTTTTGTGGGTACCTTGCAACTTCTATTTGTGACCCTGTGGTACACAAAAACTCATGTAAAAATCCCATGTAACTGGACGAGGAGTCCAGAACTCCGATCACACAGTTGTCTACCTTCTTGGGAGAGAGAAGGAAAAGTGCTGATAACAGCAATAGGAAGAAAAGGTAAGGTCACGTCTCAGTAAACCACCCTGTTCCGTTATGTTTGGTGTTGGAAACTGGCCCAAGGCTCCTGCAGGGCAGAAGCATCTCTTCACTTGGGTCAGCCCCGGCCGTGGACTTGATCTTTGTTAATTGAGTTGGTGCCATAGGCAGAGTATCGTTCTGGCTTCTCGCACTATAAAGATGACCTCACCGTCACAACCACATACTGTGAATGGGGGATGAGGCTAGGAGAGGAGTGAGATCCAGAGTTATGGTATCTCACTTGATGGGGCAGGGGGAGCTACCCACAGGAGACAACATTTGAACGGGGCAGGAGGTAGGTGAAAGCGCCTGCAAGATGGGGAAGAGGCGCAGACCAGCACATGCCGGGCACCGGGAGCTGCAGGAGCATGGGTCTGCAGTCCCCACACCGCCGGGTTGATGGGGGATGCTTTGTGGCTCAGTGTGAGGCCTGTGAGGAGTGATTTGGGGAGTTGGTGAATGCAGGTGAGCTGGGTTGGAGCCTAATCCCAGAGGATCTCATTCTCTCTGATAAGAACATTATTTATCTGGCAGGCCAGCAAGTCACAGTGCCTTTGCTCTTGCCTTAGATTCCCAGGGGCTTACTTACGGAATGTGCCAGCTCCTCAGGGCTAATTCTACTTGTCCTATTTCTCTCCTGCTCAAGAATCTGTAATTAATGTGGGAAGGGGGGGGGGTGTTGTGGGGCACACATGGGAGAGGAGAGGAGAGAAAGGGGAAGGAGAGGTGCATTAGCAGTTGGTGGACCAGGCCAAGAAAGAGATGCTCAAGGGCTGAACTCAGGCAACGCGTGAAGAACATACACCTGTAAGAGACATTTTGGAGATAGAATCCAGGGCCTTACAGATCTTAGATTAGATGCGTGGGTGAAGGAGATAGAAAACATTATATGGTTTTCATAGAGAGCTGGTTGGATGAAATTCTCATTGCTTGATACAGAAAATAAGAGAAGCAGCACATTTGGAGGCCAAGTGAAGAGTTGTTTTGGGGTACACTTAGTGCATGTGGGGAATTCTGGGCAGATCAGCAAGGGAGACTGTGGGAAATATGAGTCTAGAGCTTGGGAAAGGATTGGTGGTTTGGTGAGACATCAGTGAATAAGCTTTCGGGAAGCCACCCAGTGAATAAGATCTCTGGGTGAGGATGAGTGGAGGAAGAGAAAGAGGGAAGGCTAAAAGCTTTCTGAGTAGGTAGATCACAAGTGAGACTGGGAAAGAGTGGCCAAAGGTAGGAGGGAGCCCTGGGAGAGTGTGGTCACAGAAGGCAAAGGTGACCATTTTAATGTCTTGCAGCCCAGAGACCAAACAGGGTTAGGAGAGAGCCAAGGTCTTCAAACGCGGTGATAGGGTGGCCAGTGACCTGTTCTGGTTGCAAGCAGCTGGATCTCTTAAGGGATAAAGGAGATGAAGAGGCAGAGCTAGTGAGCACAGTCCATCCTGCCAAGATTTGAAGGAGGTAAGGAGGTGGAAGGGCAGCTCAGCATTCCATTAGAAGATGTAAGCAGGAAGATCTGACTGCATTTACAGGCTTGGAGGGGAAAGCCAGTGGAGGGGGAGAGACTGAAGATGTGAAAAACGGGAGAATGAATGGAACAGTTACCCAAGTACGAGGAAGGCAGTGAGATTAGATTAGCCCTGTGGCCCTCTGTCATTTGGAACCAAATTGGCTTGAGACGCTGGTGATGTGCCATAGAAATCCTCTGGCATCTCTCCAGGCTGAATAATAGCCGCTGTAGGATGTAACTGAAGGTTTCCGAGGCTTAGCTGGAGAGAGCAGTCCAGTCTCCCAGAACGACCGGGGTCTTTGCAGGGGGCCAGCTCCACTCTCCGCAGTCACTGTGCTGGGGCATTCTTACAGCCACGGCCCTGGCTTCCATTTCACTTTGCAGAGAGTGCTTGGCAGCTGCCCAGCTGACACAGTTTGGATACAGGAAAAAGGAATGACTTTATCCTGTGTCATTGTTTTTGCCGCCACTGGCATGTGATTAGAAGCAATGGCAATTTTTATGTCTTTCAGAATCTGAGTATGCTTAACTTAAAATTCTTTAATTTTAACTGATTATCTTGAAAAAATTCTTTTCTAGTCCTGGCCAAGTGCCTTAGTTGGTTGAAGTGTCATCCTGTACATCAAAAAGGTTGTGGGTTCAATTCCTGGTCAGGGCACATTCCTAGATTGCAGGTCTGATCCTGATTGAAGTTGAGGCAGTTGATCAATGTTTCTCTCTTCCCCTCCCCTTCTCTCTAAAAATCAATAAAAACATACAACTTAGGGTGAGGATTAAAATTTTTGAAAAAAAGACTTTTATTGCCAAAACTGGTTTGGCTCAGTAGATAGAGCGTCAGCCTGCGGACTGAAAGGTTCCAGGTTCGATTCTGTTCAAGGGCATGTATCTTGGTTGCGTGCACATCATCTCCAGTAGGGAGTGTGCAGAAGTCAGCTGATTGATGTTTCTCTCTCATCGATATTTCTAATTCTCTATCCCTCTCCCTTCCTCTCTGTAAAAAAATCAATTATATATATATATATATATATATATATATATATATATATATATGTGTGTGTGTGTGTGTGTGTGTGTATATATTATATATATATATATATATATATATATATATATATATATATATATATAACTTTATGTCTACCTAGTAGCTAAATTTTCACATTTTGAAGGAAGAACTTCTCTCATGTTTATCCCTTCGGTGTTCTCTACATCAGATGTATTTGACAACCATCTATTGCTTTGGCTGGAAAGAGAAATGCCTCCAGTCCTTCTGTTCCCCTTTGCGTGTGTTGGTGATAATTAGTGAATCTGAATGTTCTTCTGATTTCTCTTGAGGCCAACTTCATGTCTTCTTTTTGACTCTGTGACAGGGTTAAAGGGCTGAACTGGCTGTTTTGACAATGACAGTTGCTCTGGAGGGTTATTTAAAAATGCAAGACATCTTTTTTTTTTTAATTTGAAAGTTAATTAGTGTCTTCTTTTTTTTTTTTGAGTCAAGTTGATATTGTAAAACAGAGTTTTGTTGGCTACTGAATGCTGATGATTTAAAGTGTGAAGTTTAACTTTTGTTGTTCTTTCCTTATCCTGACCAAAACCAGTTGTACAGGAGGAAGGATTGAAATAATTTTGGATCCTTGAGTTATAGGCCCTTGCTGGGCTCAGGGTGAGGGTTTTAGGCACAGAGAAGCTTACATTTTGCAAATGGGGAAACTCAGGCACAGAGAACAGTAAGTTCTTTAATTCACCTAAATTTTGTAAACACTGTTGTTTGTTCTTTCTTTTCTTTCCACTTGCCTTGCCCTGACACACATAGCAGATACCTCCCCACCCCCGCCTCACTCCTATAGAAAGGAGTTCAGGATCTTACTTTTGTTTGTCTCAGTGATCATTCCAGCGCTTGCTTCTTAAGTGAAAGACAGTTTTCTTGGATTAAAATATGTATATATATATTTTCATTGATTTCAGAGAGGAAGGGAGAAGGAGAAAGAGATGAAAACAAGAATGATGAGAGAGAATCATTGATCGGCTGCCTCTTGCAAGCCCCATACTGGGGATCAAGCCTGCAACCCACGAATGAGCCCTGACAGGGAATTAAATGACCTCTTGGTTCATAGGTCGATGCTCAACCACTGAGCTGTACAGCTGGGCTTGGATTTTTTTTTCTCTCATCACACTTGCATTTATAGGAAATGGGGGAGGCAAGGTTATACGAATAAATATTCTTCTTCTTAAAGGACCTAGATACGTTTATTGATCATTAGCGTGGTGTCTAAAAAGCTTTTCCCACTGCAGCACCCAAGAATATAAAAAGCTTTTCCCTTTTTATAATTCATTAACTACAAATCAAAAACAAAGTCCTTCAAGTCGTGAGGCAGACACCCATGTTTACACTGCTAGATGCTGTTCGGTGCTATTTGAATCCAAGTCAATTTTCTAAGGAGGGTTTCCTCCAGCCTTGTCAGATGCGCTCTAAGGAGCGTTAAAGGAACCAGCTTATTTTGTGCCTATTGGTGGCTTAATAAATGATAGTTTTGCAGGGAACTATGGATTTATGTGTGCGTATAGTAGGGTGATTATTAAGCTATTAAACTATTACGCAAAATAGTTTATCATGCAAATAGAGTAGTAGCTATGCTGTTATTTATTAGTTTTTCTATTCTTAGTGTTCGGTGAGCAGAGTCCGACCGTTTTCATAAAAGGGGAACCAGTCCTTTGCAAGAAGCCTGGATGGTTTGATCAAGTCTGAAACTGACACAGCTGAAGGAAAATGTCTCTCCCAACTAATGTGTCAAATTAGCATATGGATTTTATATCTTCCCACTCCCATGTTATACATACTAAGGTCCTCATATGAAAAGCTGGAGCCAGAGATGTTCCTGGTGTGGTTGAAGAATGGCAGGGAGGCCAGTGCACCTGCTGCACAGTGGGGGAAGGGCGAGGAGAGAAAATGGGTTTAGGAGATGGAGGGCAGGGTGGCGTAGCCATGAGCACTTAGTGGGAAGGCTTCAGAGTTCACTTCAAGTGAGAGCTGAGGCTGAGAAGGATTTTGATAACAGAAGCAATGTCATCTCACATACATTTTAACAGCATTGCCCTGGCTACTTTTTGAAAATGGACCACAGGTGGATGAGGGGTGATACCAGTTTGGTAGAAGGTAGGTCAAAGATGATGGTAACTTGATTCATGAGGAGCAGTGGAAATCTAGTCAGATTTTAGACATAGACACACACATACACATTTCCAATGTGACATATAAATTATTTTGAGGATCAAACTGACATTCACTCATAGGTGGAATAGGAGGTATCATGATACAAGGATCATTCTAAGGACTTTTTCCTGAGCGACTAGAAGGAAGGAGTTGCCATGAATTTAGAGAGAAGACAGTGGAAGGAGTTAGGGGCAGCGGAAGGTTGGCGGGGACATCAGGAGTCTAGTTTGTGGAAACTTCAAGTCTGAGATGTTGGTTAAACATTCTGGGAGAGAGATGTCGTAGGCAGTTGGATGTCTGAGTTTAGAGTTCAGAGGAAAGACCTGGTCTCAACACAGAAACTTGAGAGCCATCAGCATTTGAGTGGCATTTAAAGCCAGGCTACCAGCTCATGTCCCCAAAGGAGGAAGCGTAGACATGGAAAATGGGAGTAAGCGTAGGCATGGAACCCAGCAGTCAGGGAGGAGGGCTTGCAGGAACTGAGGAGGAGAAATCTGTGAGGCAGGAGAAGAAATAGGAGAGTTGATATGCCAGAAGCCCAGTAAAACTTCGTTTCAAGGAAGAGAGAATGATCAACCATGCTGAATATGGTTGATGAGTTAGATAAGGACTGTGTTAGTGTGTATGTGTATGTTTTTTTAAAGCAGAATCTGTGGACTGGGTCTTGGGTACAGATCATTATTTGGGAGCTGATGCAAGAAGTAGAAGTGAGAGAATGGGAGGGAGGTGGGACCGTGGAGGAG
This sequence comes from Lasiurus borealis, assembly GCA_004026805.1. Classification (NCBI taxonomy): domain Eukaryota; kingdom Metazoa; phylum Chordata; class Mammalia; order Chiroptera; family Vespertilionidae; genus Lasiurus; species Lasiurus borealis. The sequence continues at coordinate 16,387 of PVJN01007616.1, read as the reverse complement.
GAAAGCCATTAAAGGAAGCTTTTTCGAGGTGGCTGCTCTAGATTAGGGAGTCAGCCACACTGAGGCATCTAGAAAGGTACAGAGAGCCACCAGAGCTTCAAAGCGTGGGAAGCTGGGGCATATATCTAGTACCCAACTGACAGAAGGTTTTCTCAGGAGCGTTAGCTCCTCTGGACATCTGTGGAAGAAAGCCTGGAGACGGAGAGAGGTGGGGTGGGTGCTTGTAAAGATGCCGAGGTGAGTGTGGAACATTGTACCACAGCTGTGGTTGAATCACAGGTGGGCCCAGGGAGCCTGACACAGACCATCACAAGTGTCTGCTTCAAAGCCTGACAGTATACTATTGAATTTCACAAAGGGGGTGTCTTTGACCTTGAGGAAGCAGTTTGAGGGAGTGGTGGGCCCAGCCTGGTTAGAGTAGGTTACGGGAAGGAAAAAGTATAATGGATGATAGCAGGGAAGGATGGGAGAGCAAAGAGGCTGGAGAGAAGAAGCATCAAGAGGGATTTCTTTATTTTTCAGATGGAAGAAAGGAGAGCATTTAGACTAATGGGGATAACTCAGTAAAAAGGCATTTGATGTGAGAGAAAGAATTGATGAAACAGTGTCCTTGAGTGGATGAGAGGGTTGGTATCCAGGTGGAAAAGGAGGATGTGGCCTTAGGTGGGAATGTGGACATTCATCTGAAGTAAAAGGAGACAGAGTATGTGGAAGGTTGGACCCTTCTGTGAAAGAGGAGCAAGGTTACCAACTCAGAGGGGAGAGGGTAGGGGGGTAAGGCAGTTTGAGGAGAGAGATGTAAGGCAGTACAGGGATCGGCCAGTGTGTGAGCTCTTGATTACTGACCGGCCAGAGGAGTATAGAAAGCGAGGATAAACATTTAGAAACTTTTATAGCACTTGTCATTGCATAACATTTTTATTGTATTTTATGAAAGTATTTGTCTAGAATGGATTGGAAATAAAAACACCTGGTCTTGTAAAACAGAGAGTCTGAGAGGCCCTAGGCTAGGAGAGGGGGAGAGAATGGACTAGGGATATTCAGGGAGATGGCAGCACAGCACTGAGGACCCCTGGGACGATGCCATGAATGTGTGTGAGGCCCTGGCTCACGGGGGGTTTCCTCTAGCCTTGTTCAGATGCGCTGAGGGGGGCAGAGTCAGCATAGTGGACAGAGAGTTGGCATTTACCAGGATGAGGTTTTGCTAAGTGGCTCTGATGCAGTGAGAAGATGCCAGTGAATTTGGGGAATATACTGTACAATGGGAGGGGTAGTGACTGCCCATGGCACTGTAAGCTGGGGAAAGAAGGAAGCAAATCATGAGGAGGGTGAGAGGTACTGAAAAGGCGACTGAAGGTTGTAATCCTGGGAGATTCAACAGTGGTTAAGAGTGAGAGTTCTGAGAGGAGTGAACTAGAAATATAGAAAGTGGTAATCAGATTGTGGGATTCTTCATAACGGGATTCCTCACAGCACTGCTCACAATAGCAGATCCTGGAGAAGAACCTGAATCCGTTATTTTGCAGGTATTTAATGGATGATTTCAAAGCCACTAGAGTCATGATGTTGTTCTGTGGACACAGACAAGTCCGCTATGTTAAATGAAAAAATAAGTTATAAAATTAAGTTACAAAATTTATGCCTAGAAGTCTCTTAAAAAACCCAACAGATTTTATTTATTTAATGTTAATTAATTAATTAATGATTTTATTTATTAATTTTTTTATTTATTGATGCCTGGTGCACAAAATTCGTACAGTGGGGGGTGAGGGGGAGGCTTCCCTCATCCCGGCCTGCAACCTCTTAACCTCTTGTAGTCGGACATTCTTAGTGCTACTGCCGAGGCGGAAAGGCTCCCACCACTGCCTCTGTGCTCTCCAGCTGTGAGTCTAGCTTCTGGTTGAGCAGCGTTCCACACTAACCACCAGGGGGCAGATCCTGCATTGAATGTCTGCCCCCCTGGTGGTCAGTGCACAGCATTGCCACCAGTCATTCCACCATTTGGTCGATTTGCATATTAGCCTTTTATTATGTAGGATTATTTTTTAAAATATATATTTATTGATTTCAGAGAGAAAGATAGAGGGAGAGATAGAAACATCAATGATGCGAGAATCATTGATCAGCTGCCTCCTACATGCCCCCTACTGGGGATTAAGCCTGCAACCCAAGCATGTGCCCTTGATCAGAATTGAACCTGGGACGCTTTAGTCTGCAGGGTGATACTCTAGCCACTGAACCAAACCGGCTAGGGCTTAATTAATGACTTTAGAGAGAAAGGGAGTGGGAGAGAGAGAGAAACATCAATGAGAGAGAAACACTGGTCATCTGCCTCCCACACACAACCTGACTAGGATCAAACCTGCAACTTGGGTATGTGCCCTGACCAAATGGAGCATTTAATCCATTTACATTCAATGTTATTATTGATAGGTACTTGTTTGTAGCAATTTCTGTATTTTATGCCTGTGTTCCTTCCTCTCTTTCTATTTCTTCTTTTTATAGCATTCCCATTAGCATTTCTTGGATTGCTGGCTTAATAGCTTTCCTCCTGTTTTTTAATTTTTTTTCCTCCACTTGCTGTTCAGATTGGGCTTCTTTCTTTTTTTTAAATTTAATAAACTTTATTGTTCAGATTATTACAATTGTTTCCCCTTTTTCCCCCATAGCTCCCCTCTAACCAGCTTACACCCCTGCCTCTGCCTTTACCTCCCCCTTGCCATTGTCCTCATCTATAGGTGTATGATTTTTGTCGAGTCTCTTCCTGCACCCCACTCACCACTTTCCCTCTGAAAACTGTCAGTCAGCTCCCTTTCTGTGCTCCTGATTCTTTTATATTCACCAGTTTATCCTGTTCATCAGATTTTTAATTCACTTGATTTTTAGATTCACTTGTTACTAGGTATGTATTTGTTGTTCATAATTTTTATCTTTACCTTTTTCTTCTTCTTCCTCTTCTTAAAGAGTACCTTTAAGCATTTCACATAATACTGGTTTGGTGTTGATGAACTCCTTTAGCTTTTTCTTATCTGTGAAGTTCTTCTTCTGACCTTCAATTCTGAATGATAGCTTTGCTGGGTAGAGTATTCTTGGTTGTAGGTTCTTGCTATTCATCACTTTGAATATTTCTTGCCTCTCCCGCCTGGCTTGCATAGTTTCTGTTGAGAAATCAGTTGACAATCATATGGGTGCTCCCTTGTAGGTAATGACCTGTTTTTCTCTTGCTGCGTTTAATATTCTCTCTTTGTCTTTTGCTCTTGGTATTTTAATTATGATGTATCTTGGTGTGGTCCTCTTTGGATTCCTTTTGTTTGGGGTTTTGTGCACTTCCTGGACTTGTAAGTCTATTTATTTCACCAGGTGGGGGAAGTTTTTGTTCATTATTTCTTCAAATAGGTTTTCAGTATCTTCTGGCACCCCTATAATTCTGATGTTGGTACACTTGAAGTTGTCCCAGAGGCTCCTTACACTATCTTCAAATTTTTGTATTCTTTTTTCTTTCTGATTTTCCAGTTGAGTGTTTTCTGCTTCTTTGTATTTCAAATCTTTGACTTGATTCTTGCTATCCTCTAGTCTGCTTTTAGGTCTCTGTATATTTTTTATTTCAGTCAGTGTATGTTTAATTTCTAGTTGGTCCTTTTTCATCTCCTCTTGGGTCTCACTAAACTTATCCATCTTTTCTAGGAAATTCTTTTTTTTTTTTTAAGTAAATTGTTAATTTCACCTCTTTTTTTTTAAAAAAAATATTTTATTGATTTTTCACAGAGAGGAAGAGAGAGGAATAGAAAGTTAGAAACATCGGTGAGAGAGAGACATCAATCAGCTGCCTCCTGCACGCCCCCTACTGGGGATGTGCCCGCAACCAATGTACACCCCCTTGACCGGAATCGAACCTGGGACCTTTTAGTCCACAGGCTGATGCTCTATCCACTGAGCCAAACTGGTTTCAGCTCTAAGAAATTCTTGAAAAACCTTATAACTGTGGTTTGAACTCTATATCCAGTCTTTTGTTTTCCTCCATTTCTTTTGTTTGTAATTTGTCCCTGTGTCTCCGCATATTTCACTGCTTCCCCAAATTGGTAGAGTAGCTTTGTGTGCTAGGTGTCCTATATGGCCCAGTAGCTCCACCTCCCCAATTACCTGAGGTGGACTCTTTTGGTGCACCCCTTTGTGGACTGTGTGTTCAGCCTTGTTGTAATTAAGTCTTGATTGTTGTTGGTATCATTGGGGGAGAGGGGATTGACCTTCAAGCCAATTTGTTGTGAGGATCAGCTGTGTGTACACAGGGAGAACTTTTGTGTTGGAGTCAGCCTTATAATACAAGACTTGAAAAATTGCAAAAGCCTCTGTGTTTAGCTTGGATGGGGTGGAGTCTCAGGGCTGAGCAGACAGCCTTAGCTTCCTGTCAGCACTGCCCTATAAGGCCCGTGGGTCTCAGTGTCCCTCAGTAATTGCTGCAACCCTCTCTGCATGCACTTGTGCTCATGCGCCGCTAGATATCTGCCTTTCCAGCTTCCCTGAGTTTCTGTGTACTCTGGGTACCCGTAAGAATCTGGGTCCCCAGGGTCTCACCCGAAAATGGGGTTCAGTGCAGTCAGAACTGGATTTCAGTGCAGTTGGGAGGTTCTGTCTTCCTGCTGTTAGAGAAAGCCAGTGGCACAATCAGCAGTCAACCCTCTATGTGTGTACTGGACTTGAGCACCTCCAGACCTCTGCCTTTCACAACTCCCCTAAGTTTCTGTGCACTCCTCCCTTTTCACGACAGTACAGACTCCCCCTGTATGAGTCTCACCCAGAACTTGGGTTCAGTGCAGTTGGGACTGGGGTTCAGTGCAGTCGGAAGTTTCTGTCTCCCACTAGAAGAAGCCAGCCAGGCACTCTGCTCCCGCCCTCTCTATGCGTGTATCTCTATACCCGAGTCTCCATGAGCCCATCTCTTTCCTCCTAGTTATAGAATTTCCACTAACCAGCTTTCCTCTGGTTCTAGATGATGTCCATTCTGTCTTTTAGCTGTAGTTTTGAAATTGTTGTGCGAGGCAGCAGTTTAGGTGTTCACCTCTGTCGCCATCTTGGATTTTCCTCTTGGGCTTGTTTCTGTACCTTATCTTGTAATCCACCAATTCTGTCCTCTGCCTCTTCTCGTCTACTGTTGAAACCTTCTATGATGTTTTTGATTGTGGCTATATCGCTTTTCATTTCTTCCTGATTTTTGCACAGGTTGTTGATTTTCTTGTCCATCCAGTGTATGGACTGTATGACTATTACTCTGAATTCTTTTTCTATTATGTTACATGCTTTCATTTCATTTATTTCCTTTCTTGGCGATGCTTCATTTTCTTTCCTCTGGGGATTGTTTTGTTGTCTCCCATTCTAACTTTCACCAGAAGGTTCAAATGTTGAGCTGCAGGGGTCTGGGCTGGGTGCAGTGGGAGCTTTGCATTCCCGGATTATCACTGAAGAGCTCTGACACCAAGATGTGTGGCTGCCATGAGTTGGTGGGAGCCATGCTCACCCGGATCAGAGTCACTGGTGCTTAGTGTGGCTTTGTGTGCACACCTTGAATCAGGGACCCCATCTGTGCTGCACTGAAACAGAGTCCTCGCTGGTGTGTGCCGATAATCACAGTGCCCTAGTGCATGTCAGGCTTCAGAGACCTCCTGTGCCCACTCGGAGAATAAAATATCAGAGTCTTGGTTGCTTGGTGAGGCCTTGCACCAAGAATCAGGGTCCCTGTATGCACACGTGCCAAGAATTGAAGTCACTGGCTCTTAGTGTGAATGCACTGGGAATAAGGGATTCCAGTTACACATGATGAGAAATAGAGTCAAGTCATGGGTGCTCAGTGCTGCCTCTTGCATGGAGAATCAGGGTCCCTGCTCTGCTTGGGGGATGGGTTGCAGTCGCACTGTGTCGGCAGGAGGACCACTCCTGCCCTGTGGAAAATAGCCTTTTGTGTGCGCTTGCCCAGAACTGAGGTCAGGTGGCACTGCTGCCCTGTGTAGGCGTGGGGTCTGATCACGGGAGTGCATGCTGAGGGAAACAAACTTCCTGTGTTTGCATGCCCAGGCTCAAATTCAGTGCCGCCTCCCTGTGTGGGTGTGGGGTCTGGTCGCGGGAAACAAACTCCCCAAGTTCGTGTGCCCAGGCTCAAATTCAGGTAGAGCCAGCGCTGCTATGGGTGGGCAGGAGGCCTATTTGCATGGAGAGGATCTGGCAGTTCTTATGCCACGGCCGTGGGCAGGTGGGGAAAGGGATTGGCTCTGTGACTCACAGAAATCTGAAGCTGGGGTGCCTGGGTCTTGGTTTCTGTGGGTCTTCAGCTGGGTCGCAGCTCTTTTATCTGAGTGGTGGTAGGGTCCTGGTTTGCAAACTGAGACCAGATTGGGTGTTGGTGAGGCTAGGATCCTAGTCTCAAGCAGGATCCTGTTCTTCAAGATGGCATGGTCTCTGTGTGGGCGGTGGCTTCCCTGGAGTGTTTGCGGTGGCAGTGGAGTTTCACCATCTAGACTACCTGGTTTGGCAGCTCCCGGTGGCAGTGGAGTTTCACCATCTAGACTACCTGGTTTGGCAGCCCCCGGTGGCAGTGGAGTTTCACCATCTAGACTACCTGGTTTGGCAGTCCCTTGGAAGCCCTGCAGGATCTAACTGTCCCTAGCTCTCTCTCTCTCACACACACACACCTCACATGTCCACACGCTCCTCTATTGCTTTCTCACTCTCTCACACAGTCTCAGTCCCTACCTTTTTGCCAGTTGCCAACTTGTCTCTGTCAGATGTTTTTCACTTTCTGCTGGAGTATTCTTATACGTTATTGTTATATTGCTATAGCTTTATTTAAGTATAAGTTACGTACAGTAAAATTTACCAGTTTTAATTGCACCATTGTATGTGTCTTGACAAATGTACAGTTTCATATCAATGATCACATTTATAACACAGAACATTTTTCTCACCCCCAAGTTTTTGCTTTTGCCCCTGTTCAGACAATTCCCTTCACTCTCTGACCTCTGGAAACCAGTAAACTGTTTTCCATCACTATAATTATGACTTTTCTGCAATTTCATAGAGATGGAATCATATAGTGTATAGCCTTTTGTGACTGGCTTCTTTCACTTAACACAATGCTTTCGAGATTCATCATTGTTCTGGGTGTATCAGTGGTTTGCTCCCTTTTACATGGAGGAATGTTCTATTGTATGAATATACCACTTTGTTTATCCACCAGCTGGGGGACCTGACATTTTGAGGTTTTGACTACAAGTGCTCACATTTGAGTGTTTGAATGGACATATAATTTTCTTTATCTTCAGTAAATACCTAAGTGTTGCTGTGTACATTTAACCTTATAAAAAATTGCCAAAAATCTTTTCCAAAGTCGGTGTACTTTTACATATCCTCACCAGCAATGTATGAGATTTCCAGTTGCTTTACATACTCTGTAACACTTTATATTGTCAATTTATTGTGATGTTATCTCTTCTAGTGATTATGAAAAGATATATCACTGTGGTTTTGATTTGCATTTTCCTAAAGACTAATGATCTCAAACATCTCATATGCTTACTTGCCATTTGTACATCTTCTTTGGTCAAGTATGTTTTCAAGTCTTTTGTCCATTTTAAAATTGTGTTTGTCTTTTTATTGTGTTATGAGGGTTCTTTGTCAGATATGTGTTTTGTAAATATTTTTTTTTGTCATCTGTGGCTTGCCTTTTCATTGTCCAACCACTGTGTTTTGAAGAGAAAATGTTTTTGAATTTGGATAAAGCCTAATTTTTAAATGTATTTTATACTTTGTGTTACTTTGTTCTACTTTAAGAAATATTTGCCTTACCCAAAGTCACAAGTATTTCTTCTAGTTTTTTTCTAAAAGTTTTAAAGTTCCAGGTATTAAAAGTAGGCTTACAATGATCCATTTATACTTTTTGTTTATATTGTGAACTAAGGGTCAAAGTTCATTTATTTTACACATGGACATTTAAGTATTTTAACAACAATTTGTTGAAAAAGATTACTCTTTCCCCATTGAATTGCTTGGGCACTTTTGTTGGAAGTAAGTTGACATATATGTGTGGGATTAATTTGGAATCCCTATATTCTTTTGCATCAATCTATTTTACACTAGTGACACACTGCCTTGATTACTGTACATCAGTGGTCAGTAAACTCATTAGTCAACAGAGCCAAATATCACCAGTACAATGATTGAAATTTCTTTTGAGAGTCGAAAACCGACTTCTGCACATGGGCCATGAAGTTTCAATTGTACTATATGTGCGATTTTGTGGAAGATCCACACTCAAGGGACCAGAGAACCACATGTGGCTCTTTGCCAACCACTGCTGTAGGTAGATATACAATAAATATAAAATAAGTGTTGTAATCAGGTTTTATAAGGCCTATTTTTTTCTACTCTTTTCAACTCTGTTTTGGGTAATTGGGGCAGTTTGTATTTCCACATAAATTTTAGGACCAGCTTGTCATTTTCTATAAATAAGTTCTCCTTGGGTTTTCTTTTTATATTGTACAATGCAATATGGTGAGAAAAAGAAATAGAAGGTATACATCTTGAAAAGGAATAAGTAAAATTATTTACAGATCCATCCTCATGGTGACTTATTTTCTCATGTAGTTTGTGAAAGCTTTGCTACTTCAGACGCAGCGAGAGTTCCCTCTATCAATACTTAGAAGACCCACAGATCCTAAGTTATGAATTAGAATCTATGTAAAAGCTACTAAAAATGATAAGTCAGTCTCAGTTTCTCAGGGAATATTCAAGACAAAACATGTGTAGAACAATTTTCACTATACTAACACTTAAATACACATACAATGAAAAACACCGCTATGCATACTAACATGAAAAATGTGAACTACTCAGGGAACAAGGTAACAGAAGATTGTAAATTGAAGAGAATGACCTTGGGGGAGAACATTCCATATTTAACTGCTAAGTCTGATGTTACCTGTAGGTTTTTCATAGTTGCCCTTTATCAGGTTGAGGCGATTTCCTTCTGTTCCCACACAGAGGGAAAGATTCACAGGCTTATCCCATTATTCGAAGGGAACCTGCTATGCTCATAGCCAACCACGAATGAATTTGGGGTCCAGAACATGTTCAGGCATTTCTTCCTTAGCTCCTGGTTTTCAGTGCTAGTTTGTTTGACATTTCCTTAGCAAGCCCCTCTCCATCTTCCTGTACTCTCTCCACCAAGGCCTTGGCTGCTTGTCTCTGTCTTGGTCCTTCTGTTCAGTCCTATTGGCTGGCCATGGGCAATTTGTAGACTATCCACCAGGAAATGAATCTCTTTTCTAAATAACTTTCTCATAGCATGACATTGATATATTTTTATGCCAAAAATCTTTTCCTACCTGAATAGGGACAGTACAAAAAAAGGGCAATGGAGTCAGAGAACCCCCTCATGACACACAAAGGAGTAATATTCCCAATAAAAGTGCTATAGTGCCCATAATTTATGAACTTTTTCCTACTTTTGGCTAATTGAAACTATGAATCATAATATAAAAAAAGGTTAAATTTCATGTTAGCATGGCTAGAAGATGTTCTTACCTACCCTGTGGCCTTCTGGGAAATTATAAACTGACTACAGTTGTTCCTAAGAGGTATTTAAAAAAGAATTGTTGGTGCCTTCTTAAATTTCTTATGTATTGTGGAATTTTGGACATGTTTAGTGAGGAGTTATCAGTGTTTCAAATAAAGCAGAATATGCTCTGTCTTCAGAAATTACACAGATTAGAAAAGTATGATGGCCAATTTGGGGGGTAAAAACTTCTGAGCTTCACAGAGGATGAGGATATGAACTACAATTGCACAGCATGTTGCAAGACAATTTGGTTTATACTGAAAAGAAACAGGCTTTCCCCCTTTGGAAAACATTGCTGAGGAAAATTCCATCAAGGGTATGAGCGGAAAGTAAGATAAGAAAATACATAAAAAATATATTTTTACATGAGGATGAGTTACAGAGATTTTTTTTGTGTGTGCGTGCACCACACCTTTGTGTCCAGGGATTGCTATGCATCAAGGATAAGCCTTTATGATTTTAATTTTCATTGAAACAATATTGAAATCCATCCAGGTGAGAATCTTGGGAACCATAAAAATAGTAGAAATCTCTAACTCCATTTTCTCTGTAGGATCCAAACTGAAAACCCAGGTGGCCTTTGTGTTAAATAGGCTAGTTTTAGAGCACTTGACATTTTCAGAACCAATGAAGCAAGATCTAATTTGTTTGATGTGCTCTAGCACTTTGCATGTAAGAAATTGTCCATTTGGTGTGAGTCGTGGGCCAAATGATGAGATGTATTGCCACTTTAGAGTCTAGTTATTTGCAATATAAACTTAAAAAGAGATGTGGAGAAGCTGAGCTCCAGAAAATGGAGAGAGAACACATTGAGGTTTTTTTTGGTCCGGTTTTAGGAGTAGTGCCTGAGTACTTGGCAGTCTGGCTATGCAAAGTGCAGTGGCAGAGTAGCAGCCCAGGCAGCACCTGGAAGCTTGGGGGAGCCGGGAGCCTCAGACCTACTGACTCAGAGTTTGCATTTTAACACAATCCCCAGGAGATTCAGAGGCACATGAAAGTTTGAGAGGCACTGCTCAAAAATGATGAGGCCCACCTCTACAGTGCTGTGGTTTTAGCATGTAGATGTTGAATCCTTCTTAATTCCCTAGGGACTAGTTTCATAAGAAAGTAGTCATGTCATTCTGCATCTTCCTCTTACCATTTTTTTTTTACTTCTTCTAAAATTATTGTTTTTTAAATCTTTATTATTGAGATTATTACAGCTGTTCCTCTTTTTACCCCAGTTGCTTCCCTCCACCCAGTTCCTGCCCCACCCCAGGCCTTTGCCACCCTATTGTCTGTGTCCATGGATAATGCATTTATTCATATAAGATCTTTGTTTAATCTCTTCCCTCCCCCACCCTCTTCCCTCTGATAATCCTCAATCTGTTCCATTTCCATGCCTCTGATTCTATTTTATTCACCAGGTTATTCTGTTCATTAGATTTCTTATTCGCTTATTTTGATTTTTAGATTCAATTGTTGATAGGTTTGTTGCCATTTTTTGGTGCATATATATTTTTTTATTTTTATTAATTTTCTTCTTCCTCTTCTTAAAGAATACCCTTTAACATTTCATATACTACTGGTTTGATGGTGATGAACTCCTTTAGCTTTTTCTTGTCAGTAAATATTTTTATCTGACCTTCAATTCCAAATGATAGCTTTGCTGGGTAGACTAGGCTTGGTTATAGCTACTTGTTATTCATCACTTTGAATATTACTTGCCACTCCCTTCTGGCCTGCATAGTTTTTGTTGAGAAATAAACTGACAGTCATATGGCATTCCCTTGTAAGAAACTAACTGCTTTTCTCTTGCTGCTTTTAAGATTCTCTCTTTTTCTTTAGCCCTTAGCATTTTAATTATGATGTGTCTTGGTGTGGTCCTCTTTGGATTCCTTTTGTTTGAGATTCTGTGGACTTCCTGGACTTGTAAATCTATTTCTTTCACCATGTGGGGGAAGTTTTCAGTCATTATTTCTTCAAATAGGTTTCAGTATCTTGCTTTCTCTCTTCTTCTGGTACCCCCATAATCCAAATGTTGGTACACTTGAAGTTGTCCCAGAGGCTTCTTAAACTGTCTTCATATTTTTGGATTCTTTTTGCTCTTCTGGTTGGGTGTTTTTCAAATCATTGATTTGATTTTCAGAATTCTCTACTCTACTGTTTAATCCCTGTATATTATTCTTTATTTCAGTCAGTGTATGCTTAATTTATGACTGGTTCTTTGCCATTTTTTTTTGAGATTCCTAGAAGATTCTGGAATAATCTTATAACTGTGGTTTTGAACTCTATATCCAGTAGTTTGATTTTTTCCATTTCTTTCATTTTTGACATTTTTCTTTGTCTCCACATTTTGGATATTTTTCCTGTGTTTGTTTCCACATATGGGTAGAGTTTCTATATCTCTTTGAGTTGATAGAGTGGCCTTTAAGTAGTAGGTATTTTATAGAGGCCAGTGGCTCAGCCTCCCCAGTCACCAGAGTTGGGCACTTTAGATGCACCCCTTTGTGGGCTGTGTACACAGTCTTGTTGTAGTTGAAACTTGATTGCTGTTGGTGTCACTGAGAAGAATTAACCTCTAGGCCAACTGGTTGTGAGCACCAGCTGTGTCTACATCAGTGGTTCTCAACCTTTCTAATGCTGTGACCCTTTACTACAGTGCCTCATGTTGTGGTGACCCCCAACCATAAAATTATTTTCATTGCTACTTCATAACTGTAATTTTACTTACTGTTATGAATCATAATGTAAATATCTGTGTTTTCTGATGGTCTTAGACTCTACAGCAGCGGTTCTCAACCTGTGGGTCATGAAAATAATTTTATGTAGCACCCAGCAGGAGCTACAGAGAGATCTACAGATTTCTCCTCTTTATATCAGATCTGGGAGTACCCAGACAAAGCCCAGCTGTGAAGCAACACAGGCTGGTGTTGGGCCTTTTATTGATAGATTTGGGGCTTTCTACTCAGCTGCAGCTTTTTTGAGACATTTTAGCCTGAGCAAGGACAGACCATTTATATGAAAAAGCTGCTGCAGGCAGCTTGGATGGGATTGTAAGTTGGATGAGGCAGGATCTTAGGGAATCACAAGGGTGGAGCAAACAGAAATGGCTGCCAGTCAGCCCTGCAACCAGAAAGGTCCCAGCATAAGAGCAATAATCCCTAGGAGCGCCTGGAAGGAAGTTGCCCCCAAGTTCCTGCCTCGATGCCAGAGAATCCAGTTCCTCCTCGTATGTGTCTGTGTTCCCCAGAGGCTGGTGCTGGGGCTGGAGCTCAGAGGAAGTAGGACCTTGTAAGTTCAGCTCATGTGCCAGCCCTTTAAGAGGAACAGCTAGATCTTTAGCAGCCTCTATGGCACTGAGACCCAGCCACACTTCTTTTCCCAGCTCTGAGACCTGTGCTGGGGGTCTGATGTGGGGCGGGGACCCCTTGTTCACTAGGCAGCCTTGGCTGATTTCTCTCCCGATTAAAAAAGCAGGACACATGGGTGCTGAACCAGCCATTCCATGCCTCTTCACCTCTTACCAGTCTCAGTGTGATTTTTTTCTTTACTTCTCTAGTTGCAGGACTTCCCTTAATCCAGCTTTCCAGTTGTTTGGATAATGGTTGTTCTGTATTTTAGTTTTAATTTTTGATATAGTTGTGGGAGGTGGAGAGTGCAGGCATTTGCCTATGCCATCTTCCAGTCCTCCTATCTTTTTGTCTTCCTACTTTGGATACATTCCTAGCTGAAAATAAGGAGTCAGGGACTTTTGAGGGGTTAGGGAAATTTCTCAGGAGTTAGGAAAGTGCTGGGAGATTTTGAAGGATAACAAAGACCACAAGCTTGATCTTCACATGGCAAAAGGATTGAATAAATATCTTTGACTTAGGGTTCTTGGTTGTAACAATCAATTGGTGTTGGTTGATTTTAGCAGCAAATGGACTATTGAAAGGGTTTTGCATGTTCACACAGTCTCTGGGTAGGCTGGGGAGAGCCAGGCTATGGATATGAAGCCAGGGACAGAGCCCAAGTCAGCCTGCAGAACTGATCTGGCAGATATTCCTGTTACTACTGCATGGCTTTGGATGTTGAAGCCCATACCTGGCCCCATGGCTATTGAACCCTGCATGGGGCTCGATATTCCCTGTAGCATCTCTCTTCCCAGAGGGAGCTCTGGGTGATCTCTGTAAGTCTTGGGCACATTCATCTGATTGGTGGTGCTTAGATCTTGTGCTTTTGTCTCAACTGCAAGGAGAGCTAGGAAAGCATGCCTTGTATTTTCACTTTCATTGGGAGAGCTGAGCACTGCTTTGTTAGATTGGGAATTTCCCATGCACAAGAAGAAGATTGAGTTGCAGATGGACAGAAAGAATGACAAATGTTTGAGTTGTGTGTGTGTGTGTGTGTGTGTGTGTGTATGTATGTGTAAGTGTCTACATGTGTGCATGCATGAATGTGTATGTTCAGTTCACCAGAGACATTTATTTCAATAGGACACCTTTCTGGTTTTATGATGATGACCAATAACAGAAAAGTAGGATTCATTTTGCAGAACTTTGCTGTTTTTTTTTTGTTTGTTTAAAAAGCTAACATATATAAAAATCATGAGTGTCAGTCATTCTTTTAGGTCATATTCAGCCAAGAGTAAACTTGATGTTTTCTGTGAAATAAAAAAGCTGCCTGACACTTCCTCTGAAATATGGAATTCATTGCATTTGCTTTCTAAATGAGACCGTATTTAGTGAAACCTTGACCATGTAATCAAGATAATGAGAGATGTTTAATTTGCCTGAGTGACTCAGCTGTGGAGTACACACTTTGCCTTGTGCTCTGATAGGCGGGTGAGAGATTATCACGGACTCAGTACACGAGACACAAAGCAAAAAACAAAATCAGCAGGCACTATGTCATATTTGTACTGAGATAACACCAAGGAACAGCTGTGACTCTTTCAAATGACTCTATTTGTTTGATAATTGCTGGGTAAAAATAGTGCCACTATTGACTATTTTGGGATGACAGATGGCGTTCTAGATTATGTTCCTTTCCTTGCACCCAAAAAGAACAGGACCAAGTTTTTCAGAAAATGGTGGTGGTGTGTGTGCTGAAAGCAACAGATGAGGGGCAGGGCACCCTTTCAGGCTTCTGTTCTGCAGGCAGGTAGGAAACAGGAGTTGAGCCAAGAGGGAGTTGAATTATTCCAGCCTGAGCAATGATGGGAAATAAAGGCGGCTGTCTGTTGCCTAGGAACAGAAATATCTTGTGCCTCTGCTACAGCAGGGGGAACCAGGTCATTTACTTCCACAGTTCACCTGTCGGTTATTCAGATAGAACTGGAGTGAATCTGCTTTTCTTCTTGGCTTTAGTGTATGTGTGTGTGTGTGTGTGTGTGTGTGTGTGTGTGTGTGTGTGCGTTTTTTTGGGAGGTGGGGTCTCATTAGATCCCTTAGCTTTCTTCCAATCAGCATACTTCTCTGTTGTTCCTAGTGCATTATCTCAAAATGTGCCAATGAAAAGATTGTATTAACTATGTATGTGTTTGTGTGTGGTGGTGGTGGTGGTGGTAACAATAGGTTTTCTTTAGGAGCTGGCCCTTGGATATTTTTTCTGCCAGGAAGCCAGTGGAGCTCCATATCAGTATAGCACCCAGTCTTTTATCTGAATGGCATGTACTGTTTAATATATTGTTGACATTTTCACATTTGCACCTCAAAGAAGGAAGAAAGATTGACACACACATACACACACACCACATACACACATACACACTCCCATTTAGGTCTGAAGTCAAGAAGGAAGGACAGTGATCTGAGGGTCCCACTTCTTGGTCTTAAGAAGATAGGACCAAAAATTTGGAATCTTCACCTGTCTCTTTTGGAGCTTTATAAAATATACTCTCCTGTGACTTAAACTCCAAAATTCTGATTCATTGGGTCTTTGATATAGTTTGGGTTTAAAATTTCCCAGGTAATTAAAGCTTAAAAGTCATTTTCTCCCTTCTCAGCCCCTGCTAGAGAGTGTTGGACCCCCAGAACCAGGCTGGGAAGAGAAAGGCCTGGGCATGAAGATCTTGGACTTCCTTGTTTCTGCCCAGAGCTGAGAGCTTGCCTTATGTCCTCAGGCGGCTTGTTGCATGAATGGTCATGAGGATCCTGAAAGGGTGGGTTCCTTGGTCTTCAGAATCTGATCTGAGTGGGGATATTTACTATCTCAGGAGCACCCAGAGGAGAATTGAGGCTCACAGTTGGGTAGAAACATAGTGGAAATATATAGGAGGTGACTAGGTTGTGGGAAACTGATTAGAAGAGACCTAATCCCTGGGTGTTGCTGACCAGGAAAAGTGAAAAGAGCAGAATATTCTAGGCACTTAGGCAAACATCAGAGGCTTGAGCAAGGCCCTAGTAGTGTGTAAACACCACTTACTTTCACTCACCCTTGTCTAGGGATTCAAGGAAAATCAAATAACTTAAATAAGAGCATTATGGTTGCAACAGCAAATAATTAAAAAAAGAGATGTTCTTGCTTACCTCTTTGTTGTCTTCATAGGGAAAGTCGGTGATTATTATTGCATTGAAAATGAAGATGATTATATAATCTTTAAAACATTCTCAGTATAATGATAAACGAAATATTAAGTATTTCTCCTACTACATGCTAAAGGCAGATATTACTTGGCTCTTTTTGGCTCAGTTATATAAACGCCCATTTGAGGTAACATTTAGAGTTGATCCAGAAATCTCATTTTGAAGAGAACTGAGTTGTAGCCCTTTACCACATGCAAGAAAGGAAACTCTGTGGGCAGCTCTCACTTGCATGGTT
>PVJN01007615.1:0-68877 GCA_004026805.1 Lasiurus borealis | reverse complement strand
GAAAGATCACTGTATGGGAGAACATATTTGCAAATGTTATCACTGATAAAGGTTTAATCTCCAAAATCTACAGCCAACTTATACAACTTAATAAAAGGAAGATGAACGATCCAATAAAAAAATGGGCAACGGACCTAAATAGAACCTTTTCAAAAGATGACAGAAGGAAGGCCAAGAGACACATGAAAACATGTTCAAAGTCATTAATCATCCGAGAGATGCAAATCAAAACGACAATGCGATACCATCTTACACCGGTCAGAATGGCAATCATCAACAAATCAACAAAGGACAAGTGTTGGCGAGGATGCGGAGAAAAAGGAACCCTTGTGCACTGTTGGTGGGAATGCAGACTGGTGCAGCCACTGTGGCGAACAGTATGGAGTTTCCTCAAAAAACTAAAAATGGATCTCCCATTTGACCCTGTAATCCCACTTTTAGGAATTTATCCTAAGAAATCACAAACACCAATCAGAAAGGATTTATGCACCCCTATGTTCATTGCAGCACAATTTACAATAGCTACAATTTGAAAACAGTCTAGGTGCCCATCAGCAGATGAGTGGATCAGAAAACTGTGGTACATCTACACAATGGAATTCTATGCTGCCATTTAAAAGAAGGAATTCTCACCATTTGCAGCAACCTGGATGGAACTGGAGAGCCTTATGCTTAGTGAAATAAGCCAGTCACTGAGGGAGAAGCATCACATGATCTCACTCATTGGTGGATAATAAAGAACATTATAAACTGAGGAACAAAAGGATAGATACAGAGGCAGTAAAGCCT
Source organism: Lasiurus borealis (assembly GCA_004026805.1). Taxonomy (NCBI): domain Eukaryota; kingdom Metazoa; phylum Chordata; class Mammalia; order Chiroptera; family Vespertilionidae; genus Lasiurus; species Lasiurus borealis. The sequence goes on along the minus strand of PVJN01007615.1, from coordinate 68,088 downwards.
CAAACAGACTGTGAAATTACAGCAGGAAGATTAAAGTTAGGTGAGGTAGATAAGAGATCAATCAAAGGACTTGTATGCATGCATATAAGCATAACCAATGAACATAGACACTGGGGGGGTTGAGGTCTGCCTGGGAGGGAGGGGGGGCAATGGGGAGATATGTATAAAAAATTAATTTAAAAAAATTAAAAAAATTAAAAAAATAAAAGTAGAAAAATGGCAACAAATAAGTACCTTTCAATTATATCTTTAAATATAAATGGATTAAATGCCCCAATCGAAAGACATAGGGTAATGAATTGGATAGGAAAACAGGACTCATATATCAGCTGTGTACAAGAAACCCACGTCAGAAAAAAAGATGCACACAGACTTGAGGGTGAAGAGATGGAATAAAGGTTTCTCATATCAATGGAAATAAAAAAAAAAGCTGGGGTAACAATACTTATATCTGACAAATTAGATCTCAAAATGAAGGACATAGCAAGAGATAAGGAAGGCCATTTCATAATACTAAAGGGAGCAATTCAACAAGAAGAAATAACTCTGATAAACATATACACACACAATACAGGAGCACCCTGGAGTACATCAAAGGAGAGATTGATAGCAATACAATCATAGTAAGAGACTATAATAACCCACTATCACTATTGGAGAAATCCTCTAAACAAGAAAACCAGGAAAGAAGCATCAATACTAAATGACTCACTAGACCAGATGGAATTAATTGACATCTTCAGAACATTTCACCCCAAAGCCACAGAATATACATTCTTCTCAAGTGTACATGGGTCATTTTAAAAGATAGACCATATGTTGGTTCATAAGCAAATGCTCTTCAAATTTAAGAAGATAAAAATAATATCAAGCATCTTCTCAGATCATAGTGGTATAGAAGTAGAAATCAACTACAATAAAAACAATCTAAAAAAATCAAACACATGGAGACTAAAGGGCATGCAAATACAGATTAACTGGGTCTCCAGAGAGATCAAAGAAGAAAAAACAAACATCATGACAACAAATGACAATGAAAACACAACAATCCAAAATCTATAGCACACAGTGAAAGCAGTCTTCAGAGAGAAGTTCATAGCTCTACAAGTCTACTGCAAAAAAAAAAAAAAAAAAAAAAAAAAAAAAAAAAAAAAAAAAAAAAAAAAAAAAAAAAAAAAAAAAAAAAAAAAAAAAAAAAAAAAAAAAAAAAAAAAAAAAAAAAAAAAAAAAAAAAAAAAAAAAACAAGAACCAATGGTAATAAATTCTCTAACCCTACAACTCAAAGAGTTAGAAAGAAAGCAACAGGAAAAGTCCAGTGTAAGCAGAAGGAAAGAAATAATAAAGATCAAAGTGGAGATAAATGATGTAGACACCAAAAAATAATTTAAAAAGTAACAAAATCAAGAGCTGGTTCTTTGAAAGGATAAAAGAGATGTATAAACCTCTGGGTATTCTCACGAAGAAGCAAAGAGAGAGAAATCAAATAAACAAAATAAAAAATGAAACAGATCCCACAGAAATACAAAGGATTGTTTAAAAATACTATGAACAACTTTATTCCAGAAAACTGGACAACCTGGAGTAAATGAACATTTTTCTAGAAAAATATAGCCTTCCAAAACTCAATCAGGAAGAATCTAAACATCTCAATATTAACTATGGAAGAAATAGAAGCAGTCATCAAAAAACTTCCAGCAAACAAAAGCCCAGAACCAGATGGCTTCAAAGGGGATTTTTGCCGAATATTCAAGGAAGAAATAAAACCTATCCTTCTCAGATTATTCCAAAAAATTCAAGAGGAAGGAACACTTCAAAGTTCCTTTTATGCAGCCAGTATTACCATAATACCAAAACCAGATAAGGACAACACAATGAAAGAGAATTACAGGCCAATATCTCTCATGAACACAGATGCCAAAACCCTCAACAAAATTCTAGCAAATTGGATCCAGCAGTACATCAGAAAGATCATACAACATGGCCAAGTAGGATTCATCCCAGGAATGCAAGGATGGTACAATATATGCAAATCTATAAACATGATACATCACATAAACTAATTGAGAAATAAAAAGCACATAGTCATACCAATTAATGCAGAAAAACCATTTGACAAAATTCAACACACTTTCTTGATGAAACCTCTCAACAAAGTGGGAATAGCAGTATCATACATCAATATAATAAAAGCTATATAGGATAAACCCACAGCTGCCATCATACTCAATGGACAAAAACTAAAACCATTTCCCCTAAGAACAAGAAGAAGACAAGGGTGCCCACTCTCATCACTCACGTTCCACATAGTACTGGAAGTATTTGCTATTGCAATTAGACAAGATGAAGAAATAGTAGGCATCCAAATTGGAAAAAAAGAAGTAAAGCTGACCTTATTTGCAGATTACATGATATTGTACATTAAAAACCCGAAGGACTCCATCCAAAAACTAATTGACTTAATAAATGAATTCGGCAATGTAGCAGGATACAAAATTAATGCCAAGAAATCAATGGCATTTCTATACACCAATAATTAACTTACTGAAAGAAAGACTAAAAAAGCAATCCCATTTACCATTGCACCAAAAACATTAAGATATCTAGGAATAAACTTAACTAAGGCAGTAAAAGACCTATTCAAGGAAAACTGCAGGACACTGAAAAAAGAGATAGAGGTAGATCTAAACAGATGGAAGAACAGAGCATGTTCATAGATTGGGAGAATCAACATCATTAAAATGTCCATGCTACCCAAAGCAATCCATAAATTCAATGTACTCCCCATTAAAATAACAATGGCATATTTCACAGACCTAAAGAGAACTCTCCAAAAATTCTTCTGGAATAAAAAAGGACCCTGAAAAGCCGCAGCAATCCTGAGAAAGAAGAACAAAGTAGGTGGGATCTCCATAGCAGATATCAAGCTGTGTTACAAAGCCACTGTTCTCAAAACAACCTGGTACCGGCACAAGAACAGACATATAGACCAATGGAATAGAATAGCGAATCCAGATATAGAAACCACTATGCTCAATTAATATTTGACAAAGAAGGCAAGAAAATACAATGGAGTCAGGACAGTCTCTTCAAGAAATTGTGTTGGGAAAATTGGACAGATACATGGAAAAAAATGAAACTAGACCATCAATTTACATCATACACAAAAATAAACTCCAAATGGATACAGGACTTAAACATGAGATGGGAAACCATAAAAATACTAGAAGAATCCACAGGCACAGAAATCTCAGACATATGCCGAATCAATTTCTTCACTGGTATCATTCATTGATAAAATGAATGTGAAATATGCCAATATTTCTAGGGCAATGGAAGCTAAAGAGAAAATAAACAAATGAGACTACATCAAAATAAAAAGCTTTTGCATAGCAAAAGAAACCATCAACAAAACAACAAGAAATCTCACTGTATGGGAGAAGGTATTTGCAAATCTTATCACCAATAAAGGTTTAATCTCTAATATCTACAGGCAACTTATACAACTTAATAAAAGAAAGATACATGACCCAATAAAAAAAATGGGCAATGGATCTAAATAGAATCTTCTCAAAAGAAGACAGAAGGAAGCCCAAAGGACACATGAAAATATGCTCAAAGTCATTAATAATCCAAAAGATACAAATCAAAATGACAATGCAATACCATATCACACCTTCAGAATGGCAATCATCAACAAATCAACAAACGACACATGCTAGTGAGCATGCGAAGAAACAGGAACCCTTGTGCACTGCTGGTGGGAATGCACATTGGTGCAGCCATTGTGGAAAACAGTATGCAGTTTCAAAAAAAAACTAAAAATGGAACTCCCATTTGACCCAGTAATCCTATTTCTAGGAATATATCCCAAGAAATAGAAACACCAATCAGAAAGGATATATGCACCCCTATGGCAGCACAATTCACCATAGCTAAGATTTGGAAAAAGCCTAAATGCCCATCAGCAGATGAGTGTATTAGAAAACTATGGTACATCTACACAGTGAAATACTACACTGCTATAAAAAAAGAAGGAATTCTTACCATTTGCAGCAGCATAGATGGACCCGGAGAGCATTATGTTAAGTGAAATAAACCAGGCAATGAAAGAAAAGTACCACATGATCTCACTCATTTATAGAAAATAAAGAACATTATAACCTGATGAATAAAAAGATTGACACAAAGTCAGTAACACACCAAACAGACTGTCAAATTACAGAGGGAAGGCTGGGGAGTGTTAGGGAGGGGAAAAATAGTTCAACCAAAGGACTTGTATGCATGCATATACGCACACCAGTGGACACAAGACACTGGGGGTGGGTGGGATGAGAGCATGTGACAGGGGGTAGGGGAGGCTGCGGGAAGGTCAATGGCAGAGAAAAAAAGGAGATATATGTACTAATATAACTAATACTTTAAACAATAAAAAGTATTTTTAAAAAGAGGCTAAAACAAGAACATAGGTGTGGCCTCCTCAAGCCAATCTACTGTTACCTATCCCTATTATTTGTAATTTACACTTTGTATTCTCAGTGATCTACTCCTCATCTTTAGCTCATATAATAAAAGGCTAATATGCAAATAGACCAAATGACAGAAAAACCAAACAACTGAACATCTGGTCACTATGATGTGTGTTGACCACCAGGGTGCAGAACATGGTGGGCATTGGCCAAGATGGGATGGTGGAGCAGATGAGCAGGGGTGCCAGACCAACGCAGGGCACCAGTCAATGTCATTGGGGAGAGCCTCTGGTGGTTACTGAAAATTCTTTGCTCCAGCATGCTGCAGTCCCACTGGGTGCTCCACCTGCTGCAGGAGCCAGCCTCCTGTGCACCCGCTTCTAGCACTGGAGCCACCACTCGCACCCACTGCTAGTGCCAGGCCAGTTTTCACCCACAGCTGGTACTGGAGTTCCTGCTTGCACCAGCTGCTAGTGCCTTGCAGGGTCCCAATCACTTGGCACCATCAGTAGGACTGCTGGCCCTGATCTCCCCCGAGGGCTTCTCCACCTCCCCCTGCTCCAGAGGAGTGACTGAGACAGCAGCTGCTGCCCACAACCACTGCTGGTGCCTGCCTCAATCGCTCCAGGCCATTGGTGCATGGGTGTGAGGGCAGAAAGCAGGAGTGAGGCTGTAGGCAGACAAGGCAGACAAAAGACTGGGGCCGAGGTGGGAGGGGCCAGGCAGGAGCATGGAGGATGCGCTGAGAGCAGCCTCTGTGCCTACCACAGCCTCACGTCCTACAGTTCCTTTCAAGGTGCATGGGATTCATGCACTGGGCCACTAGTAGTTTATATAACATATCTTTGCTTTGCTTTGGAATTTTCTTGTTTGCCTCATGTCATGTTGTTTGTGTTCACGGCATAATGGATAAGAACCCTGGCTCCGCCATTTATTAAATAGAAAAGTTTTATGTGTTTATGTTTCCTCATCTATAAAGTTAGGATAATAGCAGAAGGTGTGTTTTATCACTGTTGTAAGGTTTAAATGGTATAGTGCATGTCAAATGCTTAGAATAGGGCCTGGCCTACAGAAAAATGGTTAAAGCATGATCTCTGGAGACAAATTTGCCTTAGTATCATTCCCAGATCTACGCCTTACTACCTATGTGACTTCAAGAAAGTTAATTTACCTAAGACTATATTATTTCATTTGTAAAGTGGGAATAATACTAGTACCTGCCTTACAAGTTTTTGGTGAAGGTAAAATGAGATATAATACATGGAAAGTGCTTAGCACATAGCAGTAGCTCTTGGTATTATGATTAACATCACAAAGTTTGCACTTAAAAACCAGATATCCTGTGCTCCTATCTACATCTAAAACTATACTCTCTGCTGGCATATATTTCCTTCCTCACCCCTTGGCCACTTTGCTAAACCCTAATTATCTTTACTTTCATTATAAGATCCCTCCAAGCCTAATATTTCTACTGATAATCGGATAGCCTACCTAACATTACATGCAATTTATGTCATCCAAAAAAGGACCTCAGATAGAACAGTCCTGAAAAAGCACTGGAGGCTAACCATGGGAAACACATTGCACAGAAAATGACAAAGAACACACAGCCAAGCACACACAGCTTGGAGTCCAAAGCAAAACCATATCGATCATCCAAAAGGCTGGTGCTCAGGTTTAATGGAAAGGGAATTATGGATTCTATCTGGGACAAGGAAACTAGGGAAAGTGAAACAGTGGTAGTCTGGGATGAAGGAATAGAAATGAACCCATCTCATCCTTAGTATAACTTTAGAAAAATTTATTACAATTTCAGAGTTTTTGTTTATCATCCAGGCCTTCTTTCTACCCTGTGAGGCCAAACAAATAAAAGACCTCCTAGCCCAATTTCTGTCCTCTCACCTTACAGAGAAGCCCATTTTAGGAATGCCTCTTTTCACTTTGATCATCTTCTTAATCTAGGGTAGTCACATTGTCCTGGGGAGTGAAAAAGGAGCCAAATGAATATGAATAACCTTGCTGATAATTCCCTCAAGACATTTGCATACCACACCCAGCTAGACTAAAATAGAAATAACCAAAAAGCTAACACTTACATGGCATGTACTATATGCCGGGCAAGATTTTAAGTACTTTAGTACCATATAAAACAGATTAATGTCATTCCCATTTTACAGATAAGAAAACTGACAAACATAGGTATTAAGTGACTTATCCAAGGTTGTGCAGTTAACAAGTGTGGAGCCAGGATTAAAACCCAGAGAGTCTGATTCAATAATTTATGTATCAAACCACTCATGTTACTAAAACTCTCCAGATGCATACTTGGGGAGCAGTGATGATTTAGCCCCAGCCATGTATTCTCCTTTATTTCTTCCTCTATCCAAACCAACCACTACCATTTTACCTTTCTGGTAGCCTTTTCAGAACTTCTAGATAAACCTATGCACTCAACCTTAAACAAGCCTGTCCCAAATGTGTGTTGGGAACTGGGGCAAGTGTAAAAATGGAGGTCCGTATGACATGTGTCAAAAGAAGTTTAACAAACTGTTAAATAAAATATGTTCTGTTCTCCTACCTTGATAACTTGGATGTCTAAGTTCTCAGAATGCCTGGACTCTTCAGAATACTTCATAAATATCTGGCAGCACAGGTAAAGTCACTCACCTCCCTTCTCTTCTCATTCTTGGCTCCAATCAGTAACATCTGTGTTGTAGGTATATAGATGGAAATCCCAGTCTGAGTGTAGAAAATCCATTACACATCCTACAAACAGTTACTCTTGTAACTTGGGTCTAGATGTGTGCACACTAATGTCATAATCTCCTTTTGGGAAAAGAAACTCTAGAAAGAGGCTATGAAAGTCTGGAAGTGGGATCCAAGCCATGGATATGAGAGAGAGAGGGAGAGAAAGAGAGGGAGGGATAGAGAGAGAGATCACCACACTACCTGGTACATAGTAAGCACTATAGAAATCATAGCTATTATTAACACTCTCATGAAAATACATATACCATAAGACAGATATCCACCTCTTTAAAAAGCATAGTGTCTCTAAATGTCATTGTACAGAATACAACACTATATTAAATGAAATAAGCCAGTCACATAAGGACAGATACATAGAATAGACAAATTCATAGAGACAACAAGTAGAATGGGTGGTTTCTAGGGGCTGGGAACCAAGGGGGAATGGAGAGTTAAGTGTTTATTGGGTACAGAGTTTCAGTTTGGGAAGATGAAAAGGTCTGGAGAAGGATGGTGGTGATGGTTGCATATCAATGTGAATACAGTTAATGCCACTGAACTGTACATTTACAATGATTAGATAGTAAATTTTATGTTACATATATTTTACCATAATTGAAAAATATTATTAATTACCTACCACAATACTTCTAGCCCTTACATGAAATTTGTGTGACTGATTTTTATAAAACAAAAAGAGAATTGTATCTTAAAATGTTTTATATTTCAGAACATAGTTTTGTTTTTCTTGTTTTTGTTGTTGTTGTTGTTTAAAGTATTACAAATAGTAGTACATATGTCCCCCTTTTCTCCCCTATTGACCTCACTGCCACCTTCCCTACCCCCAAGTACATGCCATCACCTGCCCCCCCCCCACCCAGTGTCTTGTATCCATTGGTTATGCTTATATACATGCATACAAGTCCTTCGGTTGATCTCTTACTGCCCTCGCCCCCAACATCCCCTGCCTTCCCACTGTAGTTTGACAATCTGTTCACTGCTTCCTTGCCTCTGTATCTGTTCCATCTCCTGATTCTTTTCTTTAAAAACATCTTGCCTCTACACACTAGAAATAAACCTATAAGAACAAAAAAATATTTGAGTCCCAATTTCAATGCCGAATAATTCTGAGTCCCAGTTTCAATGTCAAACAGTTCCTTATGTGTACACATCAGCAATGGTATCTGGATGGTGGACAAATGGTGACAATTCAGGTCTGACCCTCTCTAGTTTGGTCCTAGGCATCCTGTAGTGATGCACAGCTGCTGACTGCTAGCATGGCAAGGCGTCACCAGTGTCTTCCATCTCTGGACTGTTTCTCCTGTTTCAATGCTTTAAAAAGCATCCCAAAATCTTGGAACAAACTTGAAATTCTAGGAAGGTGTTTTCTCTGAGGCTGAAAAATAGGACACATTATTCTCTGGTAGCAATTTGAAAACTGAAGGCATAGAGTAGAGTTCCTTAACTGTAGGACTATTGACGTTTGGGACCAGATAATTACTTGTTGTTGGGGCTATCCTGAGTATTGTAGGATGTTTTAGCAGCATCCCTGGGCAATATCCACTAGTTGACAGTAGTAAGAAAGACAGTTAGACTGAGCCCTGTATGACCTAGAAGAGCAAAAAAGTGTGATACTCTGGGCAGGAAGAAGGTAGCCTGAATACGTTAAATACCTGTGAGGATGAGGAAACAAACTTTTCCTACTTAAAAATATGACTGAGTGAAGCTGGGTGAATAAAGAGAGATCCGTTAACTGAGAAATGTTTGAATCTTAAATCATTAATAGTATCATCGGTAGAGGAGTTACTTCTCTTTTAATTTTCTTTCTGTGACATAGTTTACTTCTCTGAGATATCTTCTGTGCTTTCACTGCACCATTTAAGCCACACAACAAAGCCAATGGACCTCATATCAGTGACTTTCAACTCTTTAAGAAAGGGAAAACTTGCCATTTCAACATTTGTGGTGTGATCCTATACCATCCTATAATAGGCCTTAGACCTTAAGATTTTTATGATCATAGCTTCCATTTATTTTGTTCCTACTGTGTGTCATATATCACACATATAACTTAACTCATACCTTCATTTTAATTCTCACAAAGGCTCTCATAAAAATGTCTGTAAAGAAGGCATTATATAGTCAATCCTCAATTCTCGAATGTCTCCCATTTCGAACAATTCACTTCTCAACCTGACAACCCTTTCATGCTAATAACTATATGATCAGTCACAAGTCTCTCATGTGACAAAGGAGTATGAGTCAGTTTACCACTGTTAAAATCTCAAGATTTTATGAATATCTTCCTCTATTTTTTATTTTTGCTTTTGTTGCTGATTATTATTACTAGAGACCCAGTGCACAAAATTCATTCACTTAAGGAGAGGAGGGAATTCCTCAGCCCAGCCTGTGCCCTTTAGCAGTCCGGGAACCCTCAGGAGATGTCTGACTGATAGTCAGACATCCTTAGCCCTGCTGTGGAGGTGCAAGAGGCTCCTGCCACTGCCGCTATGCTCACCAGCCATGAGCCCAGCTTCCAGCTGAGTGCCACTCCCCCTGTGGGAGCACACTGACCATCAGAGGGCAGCTCCTGCATTGAGTGTCTGCCCCCTGGTGGTCAGTGCACATCATACCAACTGGTCATTTCACTATACAGTAGATTTGCCTATTAGCCTTTTATTATATTTATTATTAAATTTTCATTTTTACTGTACATTTCCTTTTCTTTTTGTTAAATTTCATGTCCTAACAGGCATATAGAATTAATTAAGTCTGAGAAATTAGGTTCCACTGTATTCCTTATTTTCTACATGAAACTGAAGCTCAGGAAGGTTGAGTGACTTAAGCACAGCTACATAATGAAGAAGTGGTAGATTCAAACATAGGTCTGTCTGACACAGCAGTCTGTTTTTCCCAATGTCCTACACACAGTGTCTCTAAAAGTGGCTCCATGAATCAAAGCAGATTCCACGTAGAGAACATGGAAGAACTGAACGGAAAGTCCTTTTCAGTCCAGAGACTTGGGTGGGGGAGGGATGGAGTAGAGGCACAGGCCTAAGTACTGGGTTAGGAGAGCACATCAGACCACTTACCCTGAATTTCCCAGTAAAAATACCTCTTCACTCTATTAATTAGTTCAATCATTAAGGTTGGCTATTTAGAATTGAAATAGTATGAAATACCGATACTGTCTGAACATAAAGGGTATCCTGTTGGTTACCACATAATCTCCAAGACTAATGGTTCTAAAAGTCTGGTCCTGGACCAGTAGAATCACCATACTGGTTTTCCCAGAATTGTCCCAATTTTAAGCACTAAAATTCCCAATTCTTGTAAAACTACTCAGCCCCAGGCAAATTAGATGCTTAGTCACTTTATGACCACCAGCATCAGCATGAGAAGATGTTAGAAATTCAAGTTATTGGGCGCCACCCCAGGTCTAGTGAATCACAAACTCTGAAGGTGTAGCTTAGCAGTCTGTGTTTTTATAAACCCTCGAGGTTTTCTTATGCATGCTAATGTATAAGAAACACAGTCTGAAATAGAATTTTTTTTTATTACTGGGACAATTCACATTTGCCTTTTTCTCTGAACCTCCAAATAGAAAATGCTATTGAGAGAAAGCCCCTTGCTTTTGTTTTGTTTTGTATCTCCATGTCTGTTGGTTATTAGTCAGAGCTTTGTGTGAATTTAATAAATCCATTAGGCAAATATTTATTGAACACCTACTATGCATCATTATATATTCCACTACTATCCTTAATGTTCTTCCTTCTTAATTGTGGATAATATTAGACACTAATACTTAGTTAATATTAATAAAGAATATAGCACTTTGAGTGGAATTTTGAAGATTTTTATTAGCTATAGTTTTTTCTTTGTTGCCTCCATGAAATTAGTATATTCACTATAGGATTAAGACTGTGTGTGTGTGTGTGTGTGTAAGTGAAATTTTTGGTAAATCACTGTACATTGCAGTTCTAGCTTTAACCTGAGCAGATGTAAATTGTGCCATGAATATTATGTAAGGATGCACTAACACAAATTAGTAGGAACTATGAGATTGGGGGGTTAGAACTGAAAGTCTAATAAAGCATAAGCCCAAGAACAGATGATATAAAGGATGTTGGCTAATGAAACCACATACAAAAAAGAGCAAAGAGTGATATGAAGAAAGGAGTATTTCCAGTCATGTTAGGTGCCATGCAGAACACTAGGGATCCTGGCTGAGATTTTGAGGGGAGCAGTCCTATCTGGAAGACCTCTGCCTAGAGTACAGAGGTCTGTTAATATCTATCCATCCCTTCTAAAAGCATCATTTTAATTCCAGAGTCAGAAAAGCTTCCAGGAGTCATGGATCTACATGTGATTGTGCAAAGCTCTACTATTCCGTGATATTTTAAATCATGACCTGCAAACTAAGAATTGTAACTATTCAATGAAGGTGATGGGCTTGAAGGTTTGCTATTCCTGTTCCAATGGTTTCATTATTAAGCCAGACTAGCAAAAGAGTAGTGAAACAAACACAAACATTTAACTTCTGTTTAATGAAAATGAATGAAGAATGTAAATGGTTAAAAATGTAACATACTTGATTCTATTCAATATTTCAATTATCCCAATTAAATTATGTTATAAGCTGGGCTGATTAGTAATACATTAGTTCATTAACTTTGACAGTATAACCACCTTGTGCTCTCTAAGGATGGCATCTAAGTGCCCTCGTTTAATGCATTAGATTCACTCATGGAGGCTTCTCTGAGGGGTGGGGAATAAAACTCATAATAAAAAATAACCAGTAAGAAGACAATACTATATAATAATTCTAAAGAATATATTGTAGTTTTGCCTTTAATTCTGTTAGCATAAAGGCAAACCTACTTCAGGAAGGAACTTGTAAAAATAACAGGCAGATGGTATGGGGAAATTAATACAACTTTAGAAAAATGCAAAAATATTATGTATTTTGTGGACAGAGCACTTTCTTTTAAAGGAACTCTAATCCTCAGATGTATGCACTGTTTCTCATGAATCTGGGTGCAGTTAAGTATGTCATGAAAGGACTGGCAAAGTTACCCCATGAACCTACTTCCAGGCCCAGGGAAAGACTTGGGCTTTCAGAAAAACTGACACTGCCTGCTCTGTTCCACACACTGGTTGCCTGTGCTTAATAGCCAGGCAACAAAATCAAGACTGGCCTCCATCATCTATCAATTTATTGACACACTGAATCAGGGTTTACATAGATTATAGTCTTTCATTCCCTTAATGAAGAGCTTCTCAGCCATGGCTGCATATTAGAATCACCTAGGAGATTTTAAAATTATTGAAGTTGAGAGACCAAAAAAAAAATAAAAAAATGAAAGATCGATAAAAACAAGAGTTGGTTCTTTAAAAGAATAAACAAGATTGATGAACCTCTAGCTAAGCTCACTAAGAAGCAAAGAGAGAAGACCCAAATAAACAAAATCAGAAATGAAAGAGGAAATATAACAACATACCCCACAGAAATACAAAGAATTGTAAAAAAAAAACAAAAACAATACTATTAACTCTATTTCAACAAACTGGACAACCTAGATGAAATGGACATATTCCTAGAAAAAATACAAGCTTCCAAAACTCAATTGGAAAGAATAAAAAAAACTGAATAGGCAAATAACTATGGAGGAAATTAAACCAGTAATCAAAAAGCTTCCAGCAAACAAAAGCCCTGGTCTGAATGGCATCACAGGGGAGTTTTACCAAACATTCAAATAAGAACTAAAACTTACCCTTCTTAGAATATTTCAAAAAATTCAAGAAGAAGGCACACTTCAAAGCTCTTTCTATGAAAACAGCATTACCCTAATCCCAAAATCAGATCAAGATGCTACAAAAGGGATTACAGGCCAATATTCCAGATTAACATAGATGCTAAAATGTTCAACACAGTATTAGCAAACCTCATCCAACAATACATTAAAAAGATCATACACCATGGTCAAGTGGGATTTATTCCAGGGAAGCAGGGTTGGTAAAATATGCACAAATAAATAAATGTGATACATCACATAAACAAATTGAAAGAAAAAAACAAATGATCATATCAATTGATGCAAAAAAAGCATTCAACAAAATACAACACCCTTTCTTTATAAAATCTGTCAGCAAAGTGGGAATAAAGGGATTGAATCTTAACATAATAAAAGCCTTATATGACAAACTTAGAGCCAACATTATACTCACTGGACAAGAACTAAAACCACTCCCCCTAAGAACAGGAACAAGACAGGGATGCCCACTATCATGACTCCTGTTCCACATAGTACTGAAATGCTAGCCATAACTATCAAACAAGAAGAAGAAATGAAAGGTACCAAACCTGAGAAAAAGGAAGATGGCTGCCGACAGAATGACAGGCTGCAAGATAGTGTGTGAGTGAGAGAACAAGAGAGTGGGTGGATGTGCCGGAAGTGTATGTATTTGTGAATGAGGGATAGCTATATCCTAAGGAATTGTTGGGGACTGCCATATCCAGCTCCCCTGGCCGGGAAGCCTCTACTGCTGCTAAAACTCTTCAGGAGCAGTGGGCTCTGCACATATACTGCCCCATCTTAAGGGGGAGAATGGCGTGATCAGAAGCCCAACCTTAACTTCAATTGGGGAAACCCTCGGATACCTCCCAGGACCCTATAACCACAACCCCCAGGGACCAACTACCTCAGCTGCAAACCCAGGAAGATCAAGGCTCCAGCCTCTGTGACTGCAGGTGCCTAGAAAGTCTGTCCAGGAGGAGACAAAGTGGCGCGAATACAGGGATGACTCCTGTGCTTTTTCACAAAGCAGATAAGGAAGAGCTGAATCGATTAATATTCACCCGGAATTGGGGAATTAAATACAGCTGGTGAGAAATGTGGGGACAGTGAGGAAATCAATGGACAGAAAGGTCAGCTATCACCTAGGGAGATCTGGGGTCCAGGCTGGAGGGAGAAACATGCACGAAACATGTGCAGCAGGAACTAGAGTCTCAAAGGAAGATTGTGCCCTACAGAATACTCACTGTTGGGATAACTTTAGCCCTCAAATATGGAAGGGGGTCCCATGGCAGGGCTGGGCACAGAAGGGCAGTTTGGAGTTCTGCCAGTGCATCCTGTGGCTTATTTTTATTTTATTTTATTTTTCTTTTTAAAATCCTTGCTTCTGATTATTAAGCCCAGTACATAGGATCTTCCAATTAAAAAACACTCGATGAGACTTCAGGGGAAAGCTGTTTTTGTGGAACCTGGAGAACAGAGTGCGGAGAAACAAACAGAAAGCCAGCTCTAGGGCAGTCCATCCCTTTAACTCAGCATTAAGTGCAGTAGGGAAAGCCATATAAGTGCTGGGTAAGAGAGGAGCCTTTTAGCCTCAGATATCAATACAGAAACACTGCCACCCAGGGGTTGTATCAGAAATTGACTATTGTGTGAATGCAACTAAAAGCAGGATAAGAACTAAAGAGCTCCCAATTGCTTAAAAAAAAGGATTGTAGTTTATGATGCAGAGGAGTTGTGGAGCACAAGAAACTTCAATTCTGGGCTGTCTGCTGGACAGGAAACAGACCTGCCAAACAGAACAGTAGAATACTTCACATTTTTGTTTTTTATCTTTTACTTGAGAAACTAATTATTTTGCTTTCTTACATGTATTTACCTTTTATTATTATATTTTTGTTTTTAACTACTATTATTACTCCTATTATTTTACCTTTTAAGTTTTATTTTATTTTTTCTTTATTTTATTTTATTTTGGAATTAGTGATCTAAATTCTATTTTTATTTTCCTGTAGCATTATTTTACTCTGTCTCAGTTTTTCCTTCATACCAACACTCTCTTCCTTACATTCCCCTTTTGCCCTATTTCTCTTACCTTGTTCCTGCTTTAGTTTTTCTCTATACTTTCTTTTAACTCTGTTTTAAAAATTGATGTTACTCATATCTAATTTCTGCTCCCCTGCTTCAAGCCCATATAAATTTTCTCTTCCCTATCTTCACTAATCAGAGAGAGACTTTCTTTTACTTGCCCTTTGTTTTATGTTGTTTTGTATTTGTCTCTCTCTCTCTGTGTGTTATATTGTGATTATTTCTTTTTTTAAGTTATTTGCCTTTTTTCTGTCTATCTTATTAATGTTTGATTGTTAAGTAGTTTGGGTTTTATTGCTTGTTTATATTTGGGTTTTTTTTTGGCTTTTTTATTTTGTTGTTTGTTTTTGTTATTGTTGATGTTTTTTGTTTCTGTTATTATTTTCTTCACTTGTTCTCCTATTAATAGCTTAACTAATTACAATCACAAACTCAGGCCTAGCTATTCTCTATTCTCCTTTGCCAATAGTAAATGAATACATAGATGGATACATTAAAGAAGTAAAAGAATACATAGATAATACATATATATACATACATATAAAGATATACATATACATGTGTGTATATATATACACACACATATGTGTGTGTGTGTGTGTGTGTGTGTGTGTGTGTGTAAAAATTGAGTGGCCAGATTATTATGATCTCTGAAGTATACTAATCTGGCCACTCAGTGTTTATGTATATATATATATCTTTATCTATATATCTATATCCATATATCTATATATAGATATATCTATACATATATATATATTTATATATATCTATATCTATATCTATCTATATATGTAATATATCTATATATCTATATCTATCTACATATATATGTATGTGTCTGTGTGTCTGTGTGTGTGTATATATATATTAGAGGCCTGATGCATGAATTCATGCATGGGTAGGGTACAGCCAGCGTGGCCAGGGGGAGAGGACATGGGCAGTTGGCCAGCCTGCCTGTTGGTCAAACTCTTGGATGAGGGGACAATTTAACTATTAGCCTTTTTCATAAATTACCTAACCCTGCAACTCAAAGAGTTAGAAAGAGAGCAGCAAGAAAAGCTCAACGTATGCAGAAGGATGGAAATAGTAAAGATCAGAGCAGAGATAAACAACATGGAGACCAAAGAAACAATTGAAAAGATCAAGAAAATCAAGAGCTGGTTCTTTAAAAGGATAAACAAGATAGTTGGACCTCTAGCCAGGATCACCAAGAAGCAAAGAGAGAAGACCCAAATAAACAAAATCAGAAATGAAAGAGGAGAAATAACAACAGACCCTGATGAAATACAAAGGATTGTTAAAAAATACTGTAAACAACTCTATTCCAACAAATTGGACAACCTACAAAAAATGGGCATATTCCTAGAAAAATATAACCTTCCAAAACTCAATCAGGAAGTATCTAAATATCTCAATAGGCCAATAACTATGGACGAAATTGAAGCAGTCATCAAAAACCTTCCAGCAAACAAAAGCCAAGGACCAGATAGCTACACATGAGAGATTTACCAAACATTCAAGGAAAAATTAAAACCTATCCTCCTCAGACTATTCCAAAATATTTAAGAAGAAGGAACACTCCCAAACACCTTCTATGAAGCCAGCATCACCCTAATACCAAAACCAGATAAAGACAAAACAAAAAAAGAGAATTACAGGCCAATAGTCCTCAGATGCCAAAATCTTCAACAAAATTCTAGCAAAACGGATCCAGCAGTACATCAGAAAGATCATACACCATGACCAAGTAGGATTCATTGCAGGAATGCAAGGATATTACAATATCTGCAAATAAATAAAGGTGATACATCACATAAACAAATTGAGAGATAAAAATCATATAGTCATATCAATTAATGCAGAAAAAGCATTTGACAAAATCCAACACCACTTCTTGATAAAAAAAAAAAAAAAACTCTGAGCAAGGTTGGAATATAAGTATCATACCACAACATCATAAAAGCCATATATGATAAACCCACAGCTAACATCATACTCAATGAGAAAAAACTAAAACTATTTCCATTAAGAACTGGAACAAGATAGGGATGCCCCCTCTCACCTCTCCTGTTCGACATAGTACTGGAAGTAATAGCCATTGTAATTAGACAAAAACAAGAAATAAAAGGCATCCAAATTGCAAAAGAAGGAGTAAAGCTTTCCTTATTTGCAGATGACATGATACTGTACATTAAAAACCCAAAGGACTCCATCCAAAAACTAATTGACCTAATAAATGAATTCAGCAATGTAGCAAGATACAAAATTAACGCCAAGAAATCAATGGCATTTCTATACACCAATAATGAACTTACCGAAAGAAAGACTAAAAAAGCAATCCCATTTACCATTGCACCAAAAACATTAAGATATCTAGGAATAAACTTAACTAAGGAGGTAAAATACCTATTCAAGGAAAACTGCAGGACACTGAAAAAAGAGATAGAGGTAGATCTAAACAAATGGAAGAACATAGCATGTTCATAGATTGGGAGAATCAACATCATTAAAATGTCCATACTACCCAAAGCAATCCATGGATTCAATGTACTCCCCATTAAAATAACAATGGCATATTTCACAGAGCTAAAGAGAACTCTCCAAAAATTCTTCTGGAATAAAAAGAGACCCTGAATAGCCTCTGCAATCCTGAGAAAGATCAAAGTAGGTGGGATATCCATAGCAGATATCAAGATGTATTACAAAGCCACTGTTTTCAAAACAGCCTGGTACTAGCATAAGAACAGACATATCGACCACTGGAATAGAATAGGGAATACAGATATCCACCCAAACCAATATGCTCAATTAATATTTGACAAAGGAAGCATGAACATACAATGGAGCCCAGACAGCCTCTCCAATAAGCCGTGTTGGGAAAATTGGACAGACAGATGCAAAAAAATGAGACTGGACCACCAACTTACACCATATACAAAAATAAACTCAAATGGACACAGGACTTAAACATTAGATGGGAAACCATAAAAATACTAGAGGAATCCACAGGCAGCACAATCTCAGACATATGTCAAAAGAACTTCTTCACTGATACCGCTCCAAGGGCAATGGAAGCTAAAGAGAAAAATAAACCAATGGGACTACATCAAAATAGAAAGCTTTTTCTCAGCAAAAGAAACTTTCAACAAAACAACAAGAAAGTCCACTGTATGGCAGAACGTATTTGCAAATGTTATCACTGATAAAGGTTTAATCTCCAACATCCACAGACAACTTATACAACTTAATAAAAGGGTTTTAAATGATCCAATAAAAAAATGGGCAACGGAAAATGACAGAAGGAAAGCCAAGAGACACATGAAAACATGTTCAAAGTCACTAATTATCAAAATTACAATGCAATACCATCTCACACCTGTCAGAATGGCAATCATCAACAAATCAACAAATGACAGGTGTTGGTGAAAATGTGGAGAAAAAGGATCCCTTGTGCACTCTTGGTGGGAATGTAGATTGGTGCAGCCACTGTGGAAAACAGTATGGAATTTCCTCAAAAAACTAAAAATGGAACTCCCATTTGACCCAGCAATCCCACTCAGGAATATATCCTAAGAATTTAGAAAAACAAATCAGAAAGGATTTATGGCCGAAACTGGTTTGGCTCAGTGGATAGAGCGTCGCCCTGCGGACTGAAGGGTCCCAGGTTCTATTACGGTCAAGGGCATATATCTTGGTTGTGGGCACATTCCCAGTTGGGGGCGTGCAAGAGGCGGGTGATCGGTGTCTCTCTCTCATCAATGTTTCCAGCTCTCTATCCCTCTCCCTTCCTCTCTGTAAAAAATCAATAAAATATATTTTTTAAAAAGAAAGGATTTATGCACCCCCATGTTCATAGCATCACAATTTACAATAGATGCAATTTGGAAACAGCCTAGGTGCCCATCAGCAGAAAACTATGGTACATCCACAAAATGGAATAATATACTGCCATTAAAAAGAAGGAATTCTTACAATTTGCAGCAACCTGGATAGAACTGGAGAGCCTTATGCTAAGTGAAATAAGCCAGTCAATGAAGGAGAAACACCACATTATATCACTCATTTGTGGATAATAAATAACATTATAAACTGATGAACAAAAGGAAAGATACAGAAGCAGTAAAGCATCAAACAGACTGTCAAATTACAGCGGGAAGGTTAAGGAGAGTTGGGGTAGGTAAGAGATCAACCATAGGACTTGTATGCATGCATATAAGCATAATCAATGAACACAAGACACTGGGGGTTGGGGTATGCCTGGGGGGCAATGGGAAGATATGTATACATGTAACACAATAAAAAAATTAAAAACAAACATATAAATAAATAAATTTTAGCCTTTTATTATATAAGATATACACTTAGTGGCCTGATTGTTATGCCTTCAGAGATCATAAAAATCTGGATACTCAGTGTGTGTGCATGTGTGGTGTGTGTGTGTGTGTGTGTGTGTGTGTGTGTGTGTGTGTGTGTATTTCAAACTCTGCTTCCTTAGATTCATCAGGGTCTTTGTTGTTTGTGGGTTTGTAGTTTAAATATTTTGTATTAGTTGTTATTTGTTGTTTGCATTCATCTCTCAGTGTTTGTTGTATGCATTTTATGGATTATTTGTTGTTTTATTGGAGTTTTCTCCCTATATAAATTTATTTTTCCCCTTTAATTTTTATTCTTTTTCTCTTTGTTCTTATTTTTTTTCCTTTTCTCAATATCATTTTTGCATTCTTTCATATTTCCTAGCTCCCTTTTTTTTCTGGTGGTCACCTTTATTTGGGGTTATTATTATTGTGAATACATTCACGTTTAGTGTCCTGTGAGCTGTATCTTGTTTTGTATTTTTTGCCTTTACGTCAATGCAGGAGAGAGCTACATACCAGACATCCAGAGAGGAGTGATCATGGGGAGACAAAAACAGCACACATACAAAGAAATGGAGGCATCACCAGAAAGGGAAGTAAAGGAAATGTAAGCAAGCAAAATATCAGAGAGAGAATTCAGAGAAATGATCAGAAGGCTGCTGAAAAGGTTGGAATACAAATTCAATAATATGTATAATAACCAAGAGTAATTTAAGAAGAACCAAGAAGAAATGAAAAATGACATTGCTGCTATAAAGAACTCAATAGAAAGCATCAATGGTAGACTAGAAGAAGTAGAGGACCACATCAGTGAGCTAGAAGACAAGATAGAAAAGTACCCAAGTAGGTCAGTATCTAGAATAAAACTTAATAAAAAAGAAAAGCCTAAGGCAGTGGTTGGCAAACTGCAACTCATGAGGCATATGCAGCTCATGAACCGTGGTTTGCCACTCTGTTGACTAATGAATTTGCCAACCACTGACCTAGATTCTCAACTCTAATAATTACAGGTTGTTGTTGTTCCTTGTGATTAAGCCCTTATCCTAGTGGTCAGCAAACTCATTAATAAACAATGTGGCAAACCATGGCATGTGGCTCACAAGCCACAGTTTGCTGACCAATGACATAAGGGAACTTTGGGACAATACAAAACAAAACAACAGCTACATAATAGGGACAACGGAAGGAGAGGAAACTGAGCAAGGTATAGGAAACCTGTTTGAAGAAATAATGACAGAAAACTTCCCTGGTTTAGGGAAGAAAAAACTCACACAAGTCCAAGAAATTCACAGAGTCCAAATAAGATGAATCCCAAAAAATCGACACTGACACATTATAATTAAATTGGCAAACACCAATGAAAAAGTAAGAATCTTAAAGGCTGCCAGAGAGAGACAGAAAATTACCGACAGAGGATCCCCCATCAGACTAGCGACTGATTTCTCAACAGAAACACATCAGGCCAGAAGGGAATGGAAGGAAATATGCAAAGTCATGCAAAGCAAGGGTCTGAACCCAAGAATACCATACCCAGTAAGGCTATCAATCAAAATTGGGTGGCAAATCAGAAGTTTCACAGACAAAAAAGAACTAAGGGAGTTTATTACCACCAAATCAGCAATGTAAAAAATGCTAAAGTGTCTGCTGTAAAAATAAGAAATAGGAAGCGAAGAAGGAACACAAGTGTAAAGAATAAAGTTGATAAAAAAACAAATACCTACCAATAATGACTTTAAATTTAAATGGATTAAATGACCCAATCAAAAGACATAGGGTAAGTGAGAGGATAAGAAAATATGACCCATTTATCTGCTGACTACAGGTAATCCACCTCAGTAAAAAGGACTTACACAGACTGGTGTTGAAGGGATGGAAAAAGGGTTTTCAGGGGAATGGAAATGAAAAAGAAAAACCTGAGGTAGCAATATTTTTTTCTGACAAATTAAATCTCAAAGTGAAGGATATAAGAAGAGATAAGAAAGTGCACTTCATAATACTTAGAAGAGCAATACAACAAGGAGAAATAACTCTGGTAAACATATTCACCCAATACAGGAGCACACAAATATATAAAAAAAATTTCTGGAGGCTATCAAGGGAGACATGGACAGCAAGACAGTCATAGTAGGAGACTTTAATACCCCACTATCAACTTTGGACAAATCCTCGAAACAAAAAATCAGCAAAGAAACACCAATCCTAAATGACTCATTAGATCAAATGGAATTAATTGACAGAACATTTCATCCCAAATATACAGAATTTACATTCTTCTCAAGTGCACATGGGTCATTTTCAAAGATAGATCATATATTGTGTCACAGGCAGTCTCTTCAAATTGGAGAAGATAGAAATCATGTCAAGCATCTTCCCAGATCACAATGGCATAAAACTATAAATCAACCACAATAAAAGCAATTTTAAAAAATCAAACACCTGGAGACTAAATATCATGCTCTTAAACAATTATTAGGTTACCAATGAAATTAAAGAAGAAATAAAAAGCATCATGGCAACAAATGACAATTAAAACACAACAATTCAAAATCTATGGGGCACAGTGAAAGCGCTCTTGAGAGGGAAGTTCATAGCTCTGCAGTCTATCTCAAAAACCAAGAAACAATGGTAATGATTTATCTAAACCTACAACTCAAGGAGTTAAAAAGAGAGCAACAAGAAAAGTGCAGCTTAAGAAGAAGGTAGGAAATAATTTTTAAAAAAGAGCAGAAAGAAACAACATAGAGACAAAAAAAATACAAAAGATCAACAAAACAAAGAACTAAGTTCTTTGAAAGGATAAACAAGATTAATGAACCTCTAGCCAGGCTCACCAAGAAGTAAAGTTAGAGGACCCAAATAAACAAAAACAGAAGTAAAAAATGTGAAGTAAAAATCAATCCATAGAAATACAAATTATTATGAAATAATACTATGAACAACTCTATTCCAACAAAATGGCAACCTAGATGAAATGGACATATTCTTAGAAAAATACAAGCTCCCAAAACTCAATCAAGAA
Organism: Lasiurus borealis; assembly: GCA_004026805.1. Taxonomy (NCBI): domain Eukaryota; kingdom Metazoa; phylum Chordata; class Mammalia; order Chiroptera; family Vespertilionidae; genus Lasiurus; species Lasiurus borealis. Next base: position 45,613 of record PVJN01007615.1, on the reverse strand, counting down.
GAATCAAAAAAACCTGAATATGACAATAAGTACCAATGAAATTGAAGCAGCAATCAAAAATCTTTCAGTAAACAAAAGCCCTTGTCTAGACGGCTTTACGAGGAAGTTCTACTAAGCATTCAAAGAAGAACAAAAACCTATCTTCCTCACACTATTCCAAAAATTCAAGAGGAAGGCACAACTTCCAAGCTCTTTCTATGAAGCCAGCATTAACTTAATCCCAAACCAGATAAAGACACCAGATAAAGAAGTACAAGCTAATATCCTTGATGAGCATAGATACTAAAATTCTCAACAAAAATCTAGAAAATCAGATTGAGGATTACATTAGAAAGATCATATATACCATGACCAAGTAGGATTTATTCTGGAAATGCAAGGATGGTACAATATCTGAAAATCAACTAATGTGATACATCACATAAACAAACTGAGAGATAAAAATCACATAACCATATCAATTGACGCAGAAAAAGCATTAGACAAAATCCAACATACTTTCTTGATAAAAACTCTCAGCAAAGTGGGAATAGAAGGATCATACCTCAACATAATAAAAGCCTTATATGACAAACCTACAGCCAACATCATACTCAATGGCCAAAACCTAATCTCATTTCCCCTAAGAACAGGAATAACACAAGGATGCCCACTTTCACCACTCCTGTTCTATATAGTACTGGAAGTGCTAGCTATAGCCATCATACAATAAAAAGATATAAAAAGCATCGAAATTGGAAAAGAAGTAAAACTGTCTTTATTCGCAGATGACATGATACTATACATAGAAAACCCCAGGAACTCTATCAAAATAAAAAAAAACACACAAGACATAAAATATGAATTTGGCAATGTGGCAGGATACAAAATTAACACCCATAAAACTATGGCCTTTGTATACACCAATAATTAACCCAAAGAAAGAGAAACAAACAAACAAAAACTATCCCATTTACCATTGTACCAAAAAATTAAAATACCAGGGAATAAACTTAACTAAGGATGTAAAAGACCTGTACTCAGAAAACTCCAGGACATTGAAAAAAGAGATAGAGGAAGACATAAACAAATGGAAGTACATACCATGTTCATGGATTGGTAGAATCAACATCATTAAAATGTGCATACTACCAAAAGCAATCTATAGATTCAATGCAATACCTATTAAAATACCAACAGCATATTTTAAAGATCTAGAACAAACACTCCAAAAATTCCTCTGGAATAAAAAAAAAAGACCCTGAATTGCCACAACTGTCCTGAGAAAGATGAGAAAAGTTGGAAATATCATATTACCAGATATCAAGCTATATTACAAAGTCATAGTTCTCACAATTTCCTGGTACTGGCACAAGAACAGACATATAGACCAATGGAACAGAAGAGAGAACCCAGAAATTGATCCTAGCCATTATGCTCAATTAACATTTGACAAAAGAGGTAAGAGCACACAATTGAGTTAAAATAGTCTCTTTAATAAAAGTGGCTGGGAAATTTGGACAGATACATACAAAAAAAATGAAACTAGACCACCAATTTACAACATATCCAAAAAAGAAACTCAAGAAAGTTAAAGGACTTGAATGTAAGATGGGAAACCATAAAAATCCTACAAGACTCCATAGGTAGCAAAATAGCAGACATATATCATAGCAATATATTTACCAATACAGCTACTGAAGCAATGGAAACCAAGGAGAAAATAAACAAATGGGACTACATCAAAATGAAATGTTCCCGCTCAGCAAAGGAAACCATAAGCAAAACAAGAAATCCCACTGCATGGGAAAACATATTTTCCAATGTTTTGCCCAATAAGGTTTTAATCTCCAAAATTTACAGAGAACTCATATAAGTTAACAAAAGTAAAATAAACGATCCAATCAAAAAATGGTCAAAGAATCTAAATAGGCACTTTTCAAAAGAGGACATATAGAAGGCCCAGGACATATGAAAACATGTGCAATGTCATTGAGATGCACATCAAAACAACGAGATGCCATCTCACACCTGTCAGAATGGCTATCAACAACAAGTCCTGGCAAGGATGTGGAGAAAAGGAAATCCTCGTGCACTGCTGGTGGGAATGCAGACTGGTGCAGCCACTGTGGAAAACAGTATGGAGTTTCCTGAAAATTTAAAAAATAGAACTCCCATTTGACCCAGTAATCCCAATTCTGGACTATATCCCCAGAAAACAGAAACACCAACCAGAAAGGATATATGCATCCCTATGTTCATAGCAGCACAATTTACAATAGCTAAGATTTGGAAACAGTCCAGGTGCCCATCAGCAGATGAATGGATCAGAAAACTGGTACACCTACATTATGCAATACTATGCCACTATTAAAAAGAAGAAACTTTTACCATTTTCAACAGCATGGATGGAACTGGAGAGCATTATGCAAAATGAAATAAGCCAGATGGAGAAAGATAAATATCACATGATCTCACGCATCTGTGGTATATAATGATCAACATAATTTGATGAACAATTATAGATTGATCCATAGACAAATGGTAGTGGGTAGGGGTTAGAGAGCAAACAAAAGACTTATATCCATGCATATTATCATAACCAATGGACACAGACACAGGAGTGATGGGGGCTTGCCTGGGCTGGGAAGGGATGGGTGAGGGGGTCAATTGGGAAAAGAAGATACAGTGGTACCTCAAGATACGAGTGCACTAACATACGAGATTTTTGAGATACGAGCCGTTGAGCGACCGATTTTTGCTTTGAAATACGAGCAACAGTTGAGATATGAGTTATAGCACGGATTGGCCGGCTGCACACAACCCACCAGTTTACCTCAACTCGAGCATCTCATAGTTTCCCACGCCTCAAGGTTACAGAATGAATTAAACTCATATCTCGAGGTACCACTGTATACTAAGTGTCCAATAATCTGATCAGCCATTCAACCAATCAAAGCATACGAGTTTAATTCATTCCATAACCTTGCTCCTATATCAAGGTGCTCATATCTCAAAGCAAATTTCCCCATTGAAATCAATTGAAATGCCATTCAGGCCTCACAATGCCACCCCAGTTGTTCTTGTTACGTGTTTTTGAATAAGAAAAATGTATTTGTAAATGACAAATATTGTATAAAAACATAATAAAAGAGAATGTAAAGGAATAAACTGGTTTTATAAAGTGTATTTACCTACTCCTTAAACTCTTAATGCTACACTTTATCCCTAACCTGAATGTAACTTAACTAATCTTCACTGAACTTAATTGCTACTGATCTTTGCATTTTGGGCCGATTTCAAAAAAACATGTCCATCGAGGTTTGCCTCTTTGTCCTTTTCAGAATGTTTCTGAAATGGGTGAGGCAAGTTTCATTGAACAGTTCCAATGCACTACCAGTAGCAACTTTTTCAGGGTGTTTCTTTTCCACGAAGTGTGACACCCCCTCCCACATTCCTAAGATCGCCTTTATCTCACTTATAGAGATCTCCTCCACCTGTGGCTCCTCCTCGAAACCAATTTCTTGGAGAACCTCCGCATGTTGCTGAGACTGCAACTCTTGTAACTCCTCCATGGTGAGTTCCAGAGAGTGCTCCTTGACCAGCTCATTCACGTCTCTCTCATCCACCTCCAGGCCCATGGATTTTCCCAGAGACACTATCTCCTCCTCCACTGGCACCTTGGGTTCGAATCCTTCGCAGGTCCTTTCAGCTACGGCCTCAGGCCACAGCTTCTTCCATACAGAGGTCAAAGTCCTCATTGTAACACCCAGCCAAGCCTGATCAATAATTCTGAGGCATGTCACGATGTTAAAGTGGTTCTTCCAGAACTCTCGAAGGGTGAGGTTTGTGTTCTCCATCACCTCAAAGCAGAGCTGGAACAGGTGCTTGATGTACAGCTTTTTAAAATTAGAAATCACCTCCTGATCCATGGGCTGCAGGATAGGAGTGGTATTGGGAGGTAGGTAGACAACGTTTATAAACTTGAACTCTTCGAGGAGTTCATCTTCGAGGTTTGGTGGGTGAGCAGGAGCATTGTCGAGGACGAGGAGGGCTTGCATGGGTAGGTTGTTTTCCTGTAGATATTTCTTAACAGAAGGGCCAAAAACCAGGTTTACCCACTCTACAAAGTACTGCCTTCCATACCTTCGGGTTTGCCCTCCACATAACTTGCAGTTTATCTTTTAAAATCTTATGTGACTTAAAGACTCTGGGGTTTTCCGAGTGGTATACGAGCAGAGGCTTGATCTTATAGTCACCACTTGCATTGGCATACAGTGTGAGAGTTAGCCTATCCTTCATGGGTTTGTGGCCTGGCATCGTCTTCTCCTCTGCCATTATATAAGTCCTATTCAGCATCTTCTTCCAGAAAAGCCCTGTCTCGTCACAGTTGAAGACTTGCTGGGGGATATGTATATCTTTTCTCTTCTATCAGTTCAGAAAAAGTTTTGAGGTAATCCCTCAACTGCCTTCACATCCAAACTTGCTGCCTCACCATGCCTGACGATGGAGTGAAGTTATCAAACCAGCCTCTATTGGCTTTAAATGAGTCTTTCAATGCTTCCTCTGTGGAAGTGCGTGGGGTCTGCTCCAGCAAATCACCGTAAATCGCTCGTGCCTTCTCGCATATGATGCCCTGTGTTAATGTATCTCCTTTAAGCTGCTTCTCCGTCACCCATACCATCAGTAGATTCTCCATCTTTTCATGGAGAGAGCTACAGAGCTTAGAAATTATTGTAACCCCCTTAGCTGGCATTATACCCTTTATCGACTCCTTCTGTTTTAGCACAGTGCATATCGTTGAAGTACTACGCCCATATTGCTTCGCCAAGTCAGCCACTCACACACCTTGCTCATATTTTTCTTTGATTTCACGCTTTAATTCAATAGACATCATCCTCTTCTGAGCACTGACCTTTCCACTCACTTTCTTCGGACCCATGGTTATAAAAAGAAATGTGATAAAGTATGCAAATGCACAAAAGATGCTTCAACAATGAGGTAAACAAGCACACTGACTGAGGCGTGCAAAACTATGAGATGCTCGAGTCGCGGTAAACTGGTGGGTCGTGTGCAGCCGGCCGATCCACGTGATTTCTCGTATTTCAAAGCAAAAAATATCTTGCTTGACAGCTTGTATCTCAAAAATCTTGTATGTTAGGGCACTCGTATCTCGAGGAACCACTGTATATGTAAAACTTTATTAAAGAAAGGAAGAAAAAAGTGAAATAAAATTTAGTCTCAGAAACCATATACATAATTTCTACAAAACCCAATTTTGCAGATTGACAATTGAATAAGATTGTGTACTCAGTGTTGATGGGTTATCTATACCAGGAGATAAGGCTCACTGTACCATTGATGAGGAAAATAAGACATTTTTTGAGGGTGAGACCAGCAACCTGACTCTGTACCAGTTAATTAGTATCCCTAATGCACATTTCTGCTAGCCTATAGTCTACACACTTCCCCCTCCTTAATTATCTGGTCTTGCAAGACCTGTTTACCTTAATACTCACATGAACAACACACAACCCTTGGAGGGGGTTATCAGCACTGGTGCCAGGCCAGGCCTTTAGGTATGGTCTCACAGCCCCCATCCCAACACACAGGATTTTTGCAAAACCCAAGAAAGGTCCAGAAGTCTGATCCTAATTTGGGGGGAAAAGAAACCAAAGGGTATAAAGAGAAAGCTTTCTCCAAATTGATTTGCTCAGGATTTGGAAATAGGTTCGCATAAGTCATAGTACTAACACATCTGGAAATAAATGAGTTTTTACTATATCTCTGAGTACTCCTGTGTGTATATTTTCTGGTCACCTGGTAAATTCTGTAACACCATCTTGAATGTTAGTTATCACAATGAATACAACACAACTCAGTTCTACTTAGTTTTTTGCATTATATATAATAAATTATTTAGTAGATTAAAAAAAAAGGTATCAAACTTGGAAAAGGAAAAGTATCACTGTCATTATTCACAGATGACATGATATTATACATGCAAAACCCTAAAGACTCCAGCAAAAAACTATTAGATTTAATAAATGAATTCAGCAATGTAGCAGGATGAAAAATTAACAGCCAGAAATTTATGGCTTTTTTTATATACCAATAATGAACTCAGAGAAAGAGAAACTAAAAAACAAAAAGATCCCCATTTACCATTGCCACAAATATATTAAGATACATATCAGTAGACCTAACTAAGAACATAAAGACCTGTGCACAGAAAACAACAGGACATTGAAAAAAGAGATAGAGGAAGACATAAAAAAATGAAGTAATATACATACTCCAATATACATGGATTAGTAGAATCAACATCATTAAAATGTCAATACTATGCTAATCAATCTATAGATTCAATACAATCCCTATTAAAATACCAATAGCATATTTCACAGACCCAGAACAAACTCTCCAAAAATTCATCTAGAGTAAAGAAAAGACCCCATTGCCACAGCAATCATGAGAAAGAACAAAGTCAGGAGAATCACAATACCAAATATCAAGTTGTATTACAAAGCCACTATTCTCAAAACTGCTTGGTACTGGTACAGGAACAGACATAGACCAATGGGACATAAAATAGAACACAGAGATCCACCCAAACCATCATGTTCAATTAATATTTCACAAAGGAGGCAAGAGCATACAATAGAATCAAGACAATCACTTTAATAAATGGTGCCGGGAAAATTGGACAGATATATGTAAAAAAATGAAACTAGACCACCGACTTACACCATACACAAAATAAATTCAAAATTTATAAAGGACTTAAATGTAAAACTGGAAACCATACACATCTTAGAAGACTCCATAGGCAGCAAATAACAGACATATGTCATAGCAATATCTTTACCAATACAGCTCCTAGAGCAATGGAAACTAAAAGAAAATAAACTAATGGGACTACATCAAAATAAAAAGCTTCTGCACAGCCAAAGAAACCATCAATAAAACAACAAGAAAGCTCACTGCATGGGAGAACATATTTGACAATGTTATGTCTGATAAGGGTTTAATCTCCAAAATTTATAGGGAACTCATACAACTTAACAAAATGAAGACAAACAATTCAATCAAAAAAATGGGCAAAGGACCTAAATAGACACTTTTTGAAATAGGGCATAAGGAAGGCCAAGAGACACATGAGAGCATGCTCAAAGTCACTAATCATCCAAGAGATGCAAATCAAAAGGACAATGTGGCACTATCTCACATCACTCAAAATGGCTATCATCAACAAATCAACAAATGACAAGTGCTGAAAACAAAAGCCCTGGTCTGGATTGCTTTACAGAAAAGTTTGACCAAGCATTCAGAGAAGAACTAAAACCTGTCCTCTAGGACTATTCAAAAAAATTCAAAAGGAAGGCAAACTTCCAAGCTCTTTCAATAAAGCCAGCATTACCCTAAGTCCAAAACTAGATAAAGAAACCACAAAAGAAAGAGAACTGCAGGCTATCCTTGATGAACATAGGTGCCAAAATTCTCAGCAAAATTCTAGCAAACTGTATCCAGCATTACATTAGAAAGATCAAACACCATGAGCAAGTGGGATTTATACTGGGGATACAAAGATGGAACAATACCCACAGATTAATAAATGTGACACACCACATAAACAAATTGAGAAACAAAAATCATTATCATATCCATCGGTGAAGAAAAACATTTGACAAAATCCAACACACTTACTTGAGGAAAACTCTCAGCAAAGTGAGAATAGAGGGATCATACCTCAACATAATAAAAGCCTTATATAATAAACCTATGGTAAACATCATACTCAATGGGCAAAAACTAAATCCATTTCCCATAAGAACAGGAACAAGACAGGGATGCGCACTTTCATCACTCTTGTTTGATATAGCCAGGGTGATCAGGCAAGAAGACAAAATAAAAGGCATCCATATTGAAAAAGAAGAAGTAAAAACTGTCCCTATTCACAGAAAACAGGATTCTGAACATAGAAAATCCCAAAAACTCCATCAAAAAGCTAATAGACTTAATACATTAATTAGGTAATGTAGCAGGATACAAAATTAACACCCAGAAATCTATGGCTTTTCTATACACCCATAATTAACTCACAGAAAAAGAAACTAAAAACAAATCCCATTTATTATTGCACTAAAAAATTGAGGTGCCTAAACCTAACTAAGTATGTAAAAGACCTGTACTTGGAAAACTACAGGACATTGAAAAGAGGGATAGAAGAAGACATAAACAAATGGAAGAACATACGATGTTCATGATTTACTAGACTCAACATCATTAAAATCATCTCAAAGCCCATACTACCCAAAGCACTGTACAAATTCAATAAAATCCCCATTAAAATACAAATGACATATTTCAAAAACCTAGAACAAAACTATATAAAAAATCATCTGGAGTTAAATAAAAAAGACCCCAAATAGCCACAGCAATCCTGAAAAAGAAGAACAAAGTTGGATAGCTCACAATATCAGATATCAAGCTATATTGCCAAGCCACAGTTCCCAAAATTGTCTAGTACTGGAATAAGAACAGGCATATAGATGAATGGAACAGAAGAAAGAACAAAGAAATTTACCCATGCTATTATACTCAACTAATATTTGACAAAGGAGGCAAGAGAATACAATGGAGTCAAGACAGTCTCTTTAATAAACAGTACTGGAAAATTGGGCCAGATACATAAAAAAAAATGAAACTAAATCACCAACTTATACCATACACAAACTCAAAATGGCTAAAAGACTTAAATGTAAGACAGGAAACTATAAAAATCTTAGAAGAATCCATTGGCACTAAAATAACAGACATATCTTTACCAATATCTTTAACAATACAGCTACTAGTGCAATTAAAACTAAGGATAAAATGAACTAATAGGACTACATCAAAATAAAAAGCTTCACAGCAAAAGATATCATCAACAAAACAACAGGAAAGCCCACTGCATGGGAGAACATATTTGCCAATTCTATTTTAGATAAGGGTTTAATATCCAAAATTTACAGGGAACTCATACAACTTACCAAAGGGAAGATAAACAATCCAATTAAAAAAAAATGGTCAAAGGGCAGCCACCAGTGCGAAAACAGAGACCACGTCATCTTGCAGGGGGAAGTGAATGTCTACAGTGGCCTGAAATCTATAGCTGCCACACCCACCGAACAGCAGGGGGACCCAGAACACCACTCTCCAATTAGTGCAAACACTCGGATTCAGAGGAGTTCAACATGCCACATGGAAAGGAGGGAGAACTACATAACCAGACACCGGGAGAAGAAAGACCATGGGCAGACGAAGAAACAGCCCACATATGAAAGAAAAGCAGGTATCACCAGAAAAGAAAGTAAAAAAAAATAAATAAATAAGGAGAAATTGCAGAGACTGGTTTGGTTCAGTGATAGAGCGTCGGCTTACAGACTGAAAGTCCCAGGTTAGATTCCAGTGGGGGCATGTACCTTGTTTGCGAGCACATCTCCACTGTGGGACATGCAGGAGGCGGCTGATCAATGTCTCTCTCTCATGGATGTTTCTGACTTTCTATCTCTTTCCCTTCCTCTCTGTAAAAAATCAATAAAATATATTTTAAAAAATAGAAGCAGAAATAAACCTGCCAGAGGAAGAGTCCAGAGAAATGCTCATAAGGTGGCTGAAAATAATGGAATACAAAATCAACAATATGAGTAAGAGCCAAGAGGAAATGAAGAAGAACTAAGAGGAAATGAATAATCAAGAAGAAATGAAAAATTACATCACTACTGTAAAGAACTCAATAGAATGCATCAAAAGTAGACTAGAAGAAGCAGAGGACTGCATCAGTGAGCTAGAAGACAAGGTAGAAAAAAATACACAAGTACAGCAGATTCTAGAAAAAAAATTAAAAAGCAAGAGGACAGCCTAAGGGAATTTTGGGATAACACAAAACAAACTAAAATCCACATAATTGGGGTTCCAGAAAGAGTGGAAACAAAGCAAGGAATAGAAGACTTGTTTGAAGAAATAATGACAGAAAACGTCCCTGTTATAGGAAAGAAAAAACCCACACAAATCCAAGAAGCTTACAGAGTCCCAAGCAAAATGATCCCCAAAAAACTAACACCAAGGCACATTATAATTAAATTGGCAAACACCAACAACAAAGAATCTTAAGAGGCCAGAGAATAACAGAAATTTGCTTACAAAAGAACCCCCATAAGACTAGCAATTGATTTCTCAACGGAAACTCATCAGGCCAGAAGGGAATGGGATGAAATATACAAAGTCATGCAAAGAAAGGGTCTGAATCCAAGAATACTGTACCCAGCAAGGCTTTCAATCAAAATTTAAAGTGAAATTAGGAGCTTCACAGACAGCAAAGGACTAAGGGAATTTATTACTACCAAAGCAGCAATGCAAGAAATGTTAAAGGGTCTCATGTAAAAAAAAAAATAGGAAGCAGAGAGGGAACACAGGGGTAAAGAATAAAAATGGTGACAGACAAGTACAATTGATAATAACTTTAAATGTAAATGGCTTAAATCTACCAATGAAAAGACATAGGGTAACGGATTGGATAAGAAAACAAGAACCATATATCTGTCTACAAGAAACCCACCTCAGAAAAAGAGATGCACACAGACTGAGGGTGAAGGGATGGAAGATGGTATTTCAGGCATATGGAAATGAAAAAAAAAAAGGCTGGGGTTGCAATACTTATATCTGACAAATTAGATCTCAAAGTGAAGGGCATAACAAGAGATAAGGAAGGCCATTTCATAATACTAACTGAAACAATCCAACAAGAAGAAATAACTCTGGTAAACATATACGTACCCAATATAGGAGCACCTAAATACATAAAAAAAAAAACTCCTGGAGGATATTAAAGGAGAGATTGACAGCAATACAATCATAGTAGGAGACTTTAATACCCCACTATCACCACTGGACAAATCCTCTAAAAAAAAATCAGCAAAAAAAAAAAAACATCAATCCTAAATGACTCACTAGACCAGATGGAATTAATTTAAATCTTCAGAACATTTCACCCCAAAGCCACGAAATATACATTCTTCTCCAGTCCACATGGGTCATTTTCAAAGATAGACCATAAGTTGTGTCATAGAAAAAGTCTCTTCAAATTCAAGAACATAGAAATCAATCCAGCATCTTCTCAGATCACAGTGGCATAAAACTGGATATAAACTACAATAAAAACAATAGAGAGAAATCAAACACATGGAGACTAAACAGCATGCTATTAAACAACTATTGGGTAACCAGAGAGATCAAGGAAGAAATAAAAAACATCATGGCAGCTAATGACAACACAATAATACAATATTCATTGGACATGGTGAAAGCAGTCTTGAAAGGGAAGTTCATAGCTTTACAAGCCCACAGCAAAAAAAAAAAAAAACAAGAAACAATGGTAATAAATTACCTAACCCTACAGCTCAAAGAGCTAGAACGAGAGCAACAAGAAAAGCTCAGTGTAAGCAGAAGGAAAGAAAGAGTAAAGATCAGAACAGAGATAAACAACATAGAGACCAAAGGTACAATTCAAAAGATCAACAAAACCAAGAGCTAGTTCTTTGAAAGGATTAACAAGATTGATGGAACTCTAGCAAAGCTCACCAAGAAGATAAGAGAGAAGACCCAAATAAACAAAATCATAAATGAAAGAGGAGAAATAACAACAGAATTCTCCAAAATAAAAAGGATTGTTAAAAAATACTATGAACAACTGGACAACCTGAAGGGAAATGGATATATTCCTAGAAAAATATAACCATGCAAGACTCAATCAGAAAGAATCTAAACATCTCAATAGTCCAATAACTATGTAAGGAATTGAAGCAATCATCAAAAAACTTCCAGAAACAAAAGTCTGAGAGCAGATGGCTACACAGGAGAGTTTTACCAACAATTCAAGAAAGAATTAATACCTATCTTCCTCAGAATATTCCAAAATATTCAAGAAGAAGGAATACTTCCAAACACCTTCTAGGAAGCCAGGATCACCCTAATATCAAAACCAGATAAAAACAACACAATGAAAGAGAATTATAGGCCAATATCTCTCATGAACATAGATGCAAAATCCTCAACAAATTTCTAGCAAATTGGATCCAGCAGTACATCACAAAGATCATTCACCATAACCAAGTAGGATTTATCCCAGGAATGCAAGGATGGTACAATATCCACAAGTCAATAAACGTGATACATCACATAAACAAATTGAGAGATAAAAATCATATAGTCATATCAATTGATGCAGAAAAAGCATTTGACAGAATCCAACACCATTTCTTGATAAAAACTCTCAACAAAGTGGGAATAGAAGGATCATACCTCAACACCATAAAAGCCATATATGATAAACCCACAGCTAACATCATACTCAATGGGCAAATCTAAAGCCATTTCCTCTAAGAACAGGAACAAGACAGGGATGCCCACTCTCACCTCTCCTGTTCGACATAGTACTGGAATTATTAGCCATTGCAATTAGACAAGAATAAGAAATAAAAGGCATCCAAATTGGAAAAGAAGAAGTAAAGCTGACCTTATTTGCAGATGACATGACACTGTACATAAAAAACCCGAAGGACTCCATCCCAAAACCAATTGACTTAACCAATGAATTTGGTAATGAGGCAGGATACAAAATTAATGCCAAGAAATCAATGGCATTTCTGTACACTAATAGTGAAATTACAGAAAGAGAGACTAAAAAGCAATTCCATTTACCATATCACCAAAAAAATTTAAGATACCTAGGAATAAACCTAACTAAGGAGGTAAAAGATCTATACACAGAAAACTAAAGGACACTGAAAAAAAGAGATAGAGGAACACGTAAACAGATGGAAGAGCATACCATGCTCATAGATTGGGAGAATTAGCATCATTAAAATGTCCATACTACCCAAAGCAATCTATAGATTCAATATACTACCAATTAAAATACCAATGACAAATTTCCCATAACTAGAAAGAACTCTCCAAAGATTCATCTGAATAGCCACAACAATCCTGAGAAAGAAGAATAAAGTAGGTGGGATCTCAATACCAGATTTCAAGCTATATTACAAAGCAACTGTTCTTAAAACAGCCTGGTACTGGCACAAGAACAGACATATAGAGCAATGGAATAGAATAGGGAATCCAGATATCCACCCAAAGTGAGTATACTCAATTAATATTTGACAAAGGAGGCATGAACATACAATGGAGTCAAGACAGCCTCTTCAGTAAATAGTGTTGGAAAAAATGGACAGATACATGCAAAAAAAATGAAACTAGACCACCAACTTACACCATACACACAAACAAACTCTAAATGGATACAGGACTTAAACATAGGATGGGAAACCATAAAAATACTAGAGGAATCCATAGGCAGCACAATCTCAGACATAGGCCAAAAGAACTTCTTCAGTGATACTGCTCCAAGGGCAATGAAAGCTAAAGAGAAAATAAACAAATGGGACTACATCAAAATAAAAAGCTTTTGCATAGAAAAAAATCAACAAAACAACAAGAGAATCCTCTGTAAGGGAGAACGTATTTGCAAATGTTATCATTGATAAAGGTTTAATCTCCAACATCTACAGCCAACTTATACAACTTAATAAAAGGAAGATAAATGATCTAATAAAAAAATGGGCAAGGGACTTAAATAGAACCTTTTCGACAGAAGGAAGGCCAAGAGACACATGAAAACATGTTCAAAGTCACTAATTATCTGAGAGATGCAAATCAAAAGGACAATGGGATACCATCTCACACCTGTCAGAATGGCAATCATCAACAAGTCAACAAATGACAAGTGTTGGCGAGGATGCGGTGAAAAACGAATCCTCGTGCACTGCTGGTGGGAATGCAGACTGGTGCAGCCACTGTGGAAAACAGTATGGCGTTTCCTCAAAAAACTAAAAATGGATCTCCCATTTGACCCAGCAATTCCATTCTTAGGAATATATTTTAAGAAACTAGAAACACCAATCAGAAAGGATTCTTGCACCTCTATGTTCATAGCAGCACAATTTACAATAGCTACAATTTGGAAACAGTCTAGGATCCTTTCACCGATGAGTAGATCAGAAAACTATGGTACATCTACACAATGGAATTCTATGCTGCCATAAAAAAGAAGGAATTCTTACCATTTGCAACAACCTGGATGGAACTGGAGAGCCTTATGGTAAGTGAAATAAGCCAGTCAATGAAGGAGAAACACCACATGATCTCACTCATTTGTGGATAATAAAGAACATTGTAAACTGATAAACAAAAGGATAGATAGAGAGGCAATAAAGCATCAAACAGACTGTCAAATTACAGTAGGAAGGTTAAGGAGAGGTGGGGTAGATAAGAGATCAACCAAAGGGCTTGTATGCATGCATATAAGCATAACCAATGAACACAAGACCCTGGGAGGGTTAGGGTATGCCTGGGACGAGGTTCAATGGGAAGATATTTATACATCTAACACATTAATAAAAAAATGATTTTAATTTTTAAAAAATGTTCAAAGGACCTAAATACACCTACAGAAGGCGGAAAGACATATGAAAATATGCTCAAAGTCACTAATCATTGGAGAGATGCAAATCAAAACAACAATGAGATACCATACCACACCTTTCAGAATGGCTATCATCAACAAGTGAAGAAACAACCAAAGCTAACGAGAATGTGGAGAAAAAGTAACCCTAGTGCACTGCTGCTGGGAATGCATATGGGACCACATCAAAATGAAAACCTTCTACACAGCAAAGGAAACCATCAGCAAAATAAGAAAGCCCATTGTGGCCACTGTGGAAGACAGTATGGAGTTTTCTCAAAAATTTAGAAATGAACTCCCATTTGATCCAGTAATCCCACTTCTAGGATTATATCCCAAGATACCAGAAACACTGATTAGAAAGGGTATATTGCACCCTTATTTTCAAAGCAGCACAATTTACAATACCTGGGATTTGGAAACAGCCTAAGTGCCCATCAGCAGATGAATGGATTAGAAAACTGTGGTACATCTACATAATGGAATACAACACCGCTATAAAAAAGAAGGAACTTTTATCATTTGTAACAGCATGGATGGAACCAGAGAGCATTATGCTGAGGGAAATAAATCAGTTGGAGAAAGATAAATATCACATGATCTCATTCATTTATGGGATATAATGATCAACATAAACTGATGGACAAATTAGATCCAAAGACAAATGTTAGGGGAGGTAGGGTTAGAGAACAACCAAAATACTTACATGCACACATATTAGCATAACCATTGGACCCAGACACTGGGGCGGTGGGGGCTTACATTGGGGATGGGAGTGGGATGGTGGGGGAATCAATCAGGAAAAAAAGGAGACATATGTAGAATTTTAGACAATAAAAAAATAAAAACTCAGAGGTAAAGTAGGATGTAAGAGATCAACCAAAGTACTTGTATGCATGCATATAAGCATAATCAGTGGACACAGACAGTAGGGGGGTGAGGGCATATGCTGGGGTGTTGGGAGGAGTTGGGAAGAGGTCAATGGGGGGGAGGAGACATATGTGATACTTTAAACAGTAAATAATTTAAATTTAAAATAAAATTACTGAAGATTGGATCCTACCCCCAGACTTCTTTCATTGGAAGAATAAATATATTATTTTAGTTCTTAATTTTGATTGTTCTCAATTAATTTTGTGGCTAGGACTTCCAGCATAGACTTTGTTTATATTTTGCTAACAGACTTGAGATATAATTCATATACAATATTCACTGATTTAAAGCCTATAATTCAATAGCTTTAATACATCCGCAGTGCTGTACAACCACTTTTGAACATTTCCATCAATCCAAAAAAGAATTGCTGACCTGAAACAATCCTAGCCCTGACTCCTTTTATGTCTGTGAAACCTTGGGAAACTTACTTAACCTTCAGTATTTTGATTTCTTAGCTGAGGATCTGGATAATGATACCATCCTACTTTATATTTATAAAAATTTAATGATGCAAGTAAAAAAAAAAATTAGAGGAATACTTCACACTAGCTATCCCTCCCCACCATAAGCCTCTATTCCTACACTAGCCCTAGGTAAATGCAAATCTACATTCTGTCTCTATAGATTTACTTATTCTGGACAGTCAGACAAATAAAAATCACACAATATGTAGCCTTTCATGTCTGGGTTCTTTCACTTACCATAACATCTTCAAGGTTCATCAGTACTTCAATCATTTTTATGATTAAATAATATGCCATTGTATAAATATACATTTTGTTTACCTATTCATCAATTGGTGAACATTCATATGGTTTTCCCTTTGTGGCTAATGTTGATATTTATATTTATATGCCAGTTTTTGCATAGACATATATTTTGAACTTTCTTGGGTATATACGTAGAAATGGAATTACTGGGTCAAATAATAAGTCTATGTTTAACTTTTTGAAGAACTTCCAAAATGTTTTTGAAAGTGACTACACAAATTAACATTCCCCACCATTAATGAATGAGACTTCCAATTTACCTAATCCTCGCCATCACTTATTACAATATGTCATTTTTATAATAGCTATTCTAGTGGATAGAAATTGGCATCTCATTTTTTTCAATTGCCTAAGTTTTACATATGTCTCCCTTTTCCCTGGAGAAACATAAATTAGCATCTCGTTTTGTTTTTGTTTTTTATTTTGGATATTTTCTGTCTTTAACTTAATTTTATATTTCTACTGGATTACAGATATCTCCCATTTCCCTCCCCCTTTATCTGCCTTCACTCAGCCCTTACCCACCCCCCCACAGGTCATCACCACCCTATTGTCTGTGTCCAAGGGCTATGCACATCCATATATAAGTTCTTTGGTTTATCCATTCTCATTCCCTTTCTTGCACATAGAGGTATGTCCATCTATTCCATGCCTCCATGCTCTGGGCCTTATTTTGTTGGTCAAATTTTTTTGTTCATTAGATCTCACCAAAATAGTGAGAAAATGTGATATTTATCTCTCTTGGATTGGCTTATTTTATTGAACGTAATATTCTCCAGGTCCATACATGCTGTCCAAAAGGGTAAGACATCCTCATTTTTACAACTGTATAGTATTCCATTGGGTAAAAGTACCACCGTTTAATCCACACATCTGCTGATGGACATTAAGACTGTTTCCAAATTTTAGCTATTATAAATACTGTTGCTATGAATATAGGGGTGCATATATCCTTTCTGATTGGTGTTTCTGGGTTTTAGGATAAATTCCCAGATATAGGATAGCTGAGTCAGATGGTAGTTCAATTTTTAATTTTTTGAGGAAAATCCGTACTGTTTTCCACAGTGGCTGCATCAGTCTGCATTCCCACCAGCAGTAAACTAGTGTTCCCCTTTTTCAGCATCCTCACCAGCACTTGGAGTTTGTTGATTTGTTGACGGTAGCCATTGTGACAGGTGTGAGGTGATATCTCATGTGGTTTTTTTTTTTTCATTTTTCTGATGATTAGTGACTTTGAACATTTTTTTCATGTTTCTTGGCCATTTGTATATCCTCTTTGGAGAAATGTTTACTCGGGTCCTTTGCCCATTTTTATTGGATCATTTGTCTTCCTTTTCTCAAGTTATATGTCTACTTTCTATATTTTGGATACTAATACCTTATCAGATGCATTATTGGAAAATGTTCTCCCATATAGTGAGTTCCCTTTTCTTTTTTAAAAAAATATATTTTATTGATTTTTTTTACAGAGAGGAAGAGAGAGGGATAGAGAGATAGAAAAATTGATGAGAGAGAACACATTGATCAGCTGCTTCCTGCACGCCTCCTACTGAAGATGTGCCCTCAACCAAGATACATGCCCTTGACCGGAATTGAACCTGGGACCCTTCACTCTGCAGGCCGAAGCTCTATCCACTGAGCCAAACCAGTTTCAGCTAGTGGGTTCCCTTTTCATTTTGATGGTGGTTTCTTTTGCTATGCAGAGCTTTTTATTTTAACGGAGTCCAATTTGCATATTATTTCCTTTGTTTCTCTTGCCCTTGGAGATGTATCTGCAAAAATACTGTTATATGAGATATCTGAAATTTTACTGTCTCTTTTTTCTTCTAGGATTTTTATGGTTTCCTGGCTTACATTTAAGAATTTTGTCCATTTTGAGTTTATTCTTGTGTGTGGTGTAAGTTGATGGTCTAGTTTCATATTTTTATATGTCTGTCCAATTTTCTCTATACTATTTGTTGAAAAAAACTGTGTTTACTCCATTGTATGCTATTGCCTCCTTTGTCAAATATTAATTGACCATAATGGTGTGGGTCAATTTCTGGTGTCTCTGTTCTTTTCCATTGGTTTGTATGCCTGTTCTTGTGCCACTACCAGGCTGTTTTGGTTATAATGTCTTTGTAGTATAGTTTGATATCTGGTAATGTGATCCCTCCAACTTTGTTCTTCTTTCTTAGGATTGCTGCACTTATTCAGGGTCCTTTTTGGTTCCATATAAATTTTTGGAATATTTGTTCTGGTTTTGTGATGTATGCCTTTGGTATTTTAATAGAGATTGCATTGGATCTGTAGATTGCTTTAGGTAGTACGAACATTTTAATTATGTTAATTCTATCAATTCATGAACCTGGTGTACTCTTCCCTTTGTGTGTATCTTCTATTAACTTTTTCAATGTCCTATATAGTTTTCCAAATACAATACAAGTCTTTTACTTTGTTAGTTAAGTTTATACCTAGCTATCTTTTTGTTGTTGTTGCAATAGTAAATGGGATTGTCTTTTTAGCTTCTCTTTCTGAGAGATCATTATTGGCAGATAAACATACCATCAATTTCAGGAAGTTGGTTTTGTATCTTGTTACCTTCTCAAATTCTTTTATTAAAGAGTCTTTAGGGTTTTCTATGTACAGTATCATGTTGTCTGTAAATATTGACAGTGTTACTTCCTCCTTTCCAGTTAGGATGCCTTTTAACCCTTCTTCTTGCCTGGTTGGTGTGGCTGGGACTTCCAGTACTATGTTGAATAAGGTTGGAAAGAAGATATTCTTGTTTTATCCCTGTCCATAAGGGAAACACTTTTACCTTTTTCCCATTGAGTATGATGTTGGCTGTAGGTTTGTCATATATGGCCTTCATTTTGTTGAGGTACAATCCCTCTATTCCCACTTTGCTGAGAGTTTTTACCAAAAAGAGTGCTGGATTTTTTTCTAATATATTTTTTTTTCTGCATCTGTTGACATGATCATGTGATTTTTATCTTTCATTTTGTTTATGTGATGGATTATATTTTTTTGATTTGCAAATATTGTACCAGCCTTGCATCCCCAAAATAAAACCCACTTGATCATGGTGTATGACCTTTTTAATATATTGCTGAATCGGATTTGCTAATATTTGTTGAAGATTATTTAGCATCTGTGTTCATCAGGGATATTGGTTTGTAATTCCTTTTCTTGTAGTGTCTTTATCTGATTTTGGGATTAGGGTAATGCTTCATAAAAAGAACTTTGAAGTGTTCCTTCCTATTGAATTTGTGGAATAGTTTGAGGACAATAGGTGTTAGTTCTTTTTTGAATGTTTAGTAAAATTCTCCTGTAAATCCATCTGGTCCAGAACTTTTGTTTGCTGGGAGTTTTTAAATTACTGCTTCAAGTTTATCAGTTGACGTTAGCTTTCTGATTCTCCCTGATTCAGTTTTAGAAGATTGTATGCTTCTAGGAATTTGCCCATTTCGCCCAGGTTATCCAGTTTGTTGGGATATAGTTGTTCATAGTATTTACTTACAATCATTTGTATTTCTGTGGTGTCCATTGTTATATCACCACTTTTGTTTCTGATTTTATTTATTTGGGTCCTCTCTCTTTGTTTCTTGATGAGTCTGACTAATGGTTCATCGATCTTGTTTATCTTTCCAAAGAACTAGCTCTTGGATTAATTGATATTTTGTACTGTGCTTTTAATTTATGTCATTTATTTCTTCTCTGATCTTATTATTTCCTTCTTTCTACTTGTTGTGGGCTTTTCTTGCAATTCTCTTTCCAATTCATTTAGTTGTTGGGTTAGACAGTTCATCAGTGATTTTTCTTGTTTCTTGAGGTAGGCCTGTAGTGCTATAAACTTCCCTCTCAGGACTGCTTTCTCAGTGTCCCATAGGTTTGGGGTTGCTGTGTGTTCATTTTCATTTGTTTCCAGGAAGTTTTATTTTCTTGCTTGATCTCATTGGTCATCCACTCATTCTATATAATAAAAGCCTAACATGATGTGTCCAGTCCACCAGTTGTCCATTCAACCAATCAAAGCATAATATGCTAATGATATGCTAAGGCCACTAAACTGCTCCCTATGACGTGCACTGATCACCAGGGGGCAGACACTCTGACTGGTAGGTTAGTTTGCTGCTAAGGTCTGGCCAATTTGGACTAAGTAAGATGGGCCTGACATGCGATGGAGCCCTCGTGCAGTCCCTCTCTGGCTGCCAACCTCCCACATTCCTACCTGGCCCTGACTATACACCAGTAGGGTCCAAAGCCTGTCCTGCACCCTCGTACAATCCGGGACCTCTCTGGGGATGTTGGAGATCTGGTTTTGGCCCAATCCTGCAGGCCAAGCCAAGGGACCCCACTGGTTCATGAATTCATGCACTAGATTTATAGTTGTTTAATAACAACTAGAGGTATTTAGCCTCCATGTATTTGAGTGTTTTTGAGATTTTGTATTGTAGTTGATTTCTAATTTCATGCCATTGTCATATAAGAAGATGATTGCCATTATATGAATCTTCTTGAATTTATATAGATTGTTTTGTGTCCTGACATGTGGTCTATCTTTGAGAATATTCCTTGTGCGTTTGAGATGAATGTATACTCTGTTGCTTTGTGTGATATGCTATGTAAATATCAGTTGATCCATCTGGTCTAGTCTTTAGTATTATGTAGTGTTCTTCGTTGTTTCTTGTTATCGCCTTTGTTTTGAAGTCTACTTTGTCAGATATGAATATTGCTACCCCAGCTTTCTTTACCGTTCCATATGCATGGAATATTTTTTTCCCATCTGTTCACTTTCAGTCTGTGTGTAACTTTTGTTATTTGTAATAACATACTATTTAGCTTCAATGTGTTTGAATGCTTCAGAATATTTTCATTGTACTTGGTATCTGGTCTAGACTCTAGCGTGTAATTTGAGGCCTATGTTTATTTGTTGGTTTTTTGTCTTAAAGATCTATCCAGTGATGTCAGTGGTCTGTTAAAGTCCATTACTCTGATTGTATAGTTGTCAAACTCTCCCTTAAAATCCAAGACTTTTTTAATATGTATTTTGGGTGAATATGTGTTTACAAGGTTTCTATATTTTTTTCTTCTTTTTTTTTAATAAGTATGGTTTTGCACATTTTTCTACATAATTATCACTGTCTGAACACTATCTGAAAACACACACACACACACACACACACACACACACACACACACAGACAGCAAATTGGCAACAGGGTTTAGAAGTTGCAGCAGCAAGTCAAACTTTGAAGTAAAGGACAAATTCAAAGTGGGTAAAAAGCATTTAGCATCTTCCACTCTTCGATCTCACCACAAAGTTTTTATTTTTTATTTCAATTTATTTTTACTTTTTTATGTAATCCTTTTTGTTCAGATTATTACATTTGTTCTTCTCCCGCCCCTCATCACTCCCCTCCACCCGGATCCCATCTCTTCCTCTGCCCTCACCTTCCCCCACATTATCCTCATCCATAAGTGTATGATTTTTGTCTAGTCTCTCCCTGCACCTCCCTTACCCGTTTCCCCTGAGAATTGACAGTCCACTCCCTTTCTATTCCACTGATTCTATTATATTCAACAGTTTATTCTGTTCATCAGATTTATTATTCACTTGATTTTTAGATTCATTTGTTGATAGATATGTATTTATTGTTCATAATTTTTATCTTTACCTTTTTCTTCTTCTTCCTCTTCTTAAAGAGTACTTTTCAGCAGCTCATATAATATTGGTTTGGTGTTGATTAACTCCTTTAGCTTTTTCTTATCTGTGAAGCTCATTATCTGCCCTTCAATTCAGAATAATAGCTTTGCTATGTAGAGTAATCTTGGTTGTAAAGGATCTTGCTATTCATCACTTTGAATATTTCTTGCCACTCCCATCTGGCTTGCATAGTTTCTGTTGAGAAATCAGCTGACAATTGTATGGGTGATCCCTTGTAAGTAATTAACTGTTTTTCTCTTGCTGATTGTAATATTCTCTATTTGTCTTTTGGTCTTAGCATTTTGATTATGAGGAGTCTTGGTGTGTTCCTCTTTGGATTCCTTTTATTTGGGGTTCTGTGCACTTCTTGGACTTGTAAATCTATTTCTTTCACCAAGTGGGGGAAGTTTTCAGGCATTATTTCTTCAAATAGGTTTTTAGTAAGTTGCTCTCTCTCTTCTTCTGGCACCCCCATAATTCTGATTTTGTTACACTTGAAGTTGTCCCAGAGGCTCCTTACACTATCTTCACATTTTTGGATTCATTTTTCTTTTTGCTTTTCCAGTGGAGTGTTGTGTTTGTTTGTTTGTTTGTATTTTGCTTCTTTGTATTTCTAATCTTTGATTTGATTCGTGCATTCCTCTAGTCTGCTGTTAGGTCTCCGTATAATATTTTTTTATTTCAGTCAGTGTATGTTTAATTTCTAGTTGGTCCTTTTTCATCTCCTCTTGGGTCTCGCTAACTTTATCCATCTTTTCTAGGAAATTCTTGAAAAACATCATAACCGTGGTTTTGAAATCTATATCCTGTCATTTGGTTTCATCCATTTATTTCATTTATGATCTGTCCCTTTGTCTCCACATTTTCGCTATGCCAGGAGAAGTTCTGTGCTGGAGTCAGCCTTATGATACAAGACTTACAAAATTGCAAAAGCCTCTCTGTTGAGCTTGGATGGGGTGGAGTCTAAGGGCTTTGCAGACAGCGTTGGTTTCAAGTCAGCCCTGCCCTACAAAGCCCCTGGGTCTCAAATGCCCCCAGGTAATTGCTGCAACATTCTCTGTGTGCACACATGCACCTCTAGACCTCTGCCTTTCCAGTTTCTATGCAATCCAGGGGACCTGTATTAGTCTGGGTCTCCAGGGTCTCGCCTGATACTGGGGTACAGTGCAGTCAGAAGTGGAGTTCAGTGCAGTTGGGAGGTTCTGTCTCCTACCTGCTAGAGAAAGCCACCAGTACAATCAGCAGTCCATCCTCCCTGTGCACAGTGGTGTGAGCACCTCCAAACCTCTGCCTTTTCTCAGCTCCCCTAAGTTTCTGTGCACTCCTTCCTTTTCACAACAATCCAGACTTCCCCCTCCCCATATGAGTCTCACCCAGAACTGAGATTCAGTGCAGTTGGCTATGGCGTTCAGTGCAATCAGGATTTTTCATCTCCCTCCCACTAGAGGAAGCCAGCCAGGCACTCCACTGCCCATTCTCTCCATGTGTGTGTCTCCATACCTTACCTTTTTGCAGCTCTTCTAAGTCTTCATGAGCCCCTCTTTTTCCTTCTAGTTGTAGAATTTCCACTCAGCCAGCTTTCCTATGGTTCTGGATGATATCCATTCTGTCTTTTAGTTATAGTTTTGAAGTTGTTGTGCAAGGCAGCAGTTTAGGTGTTCACCTATGCTGCCATCTTGGTTTCTTCTCTCGCCACACCTATATTTTCTTGTTAAGTCACTCTCTTTAGAATTATGTAGGGGCCTTCATTGTCTCTTATCATAGCCTTTGTTTAAATGTCTATTTTGTCAGACATGAGTATTGCAACCCCAGTTTTCTTTACTTTTCCACATGCATGGAATATTTTTTCTCATCTATTTTGAGTTTGTTTGTGTGTATGGTGTAATTTGGTGATCCAGTTTCATTTTTTTTGTATGTATCTGTCCAATTTTACCAAGACCATTTATTGAGGAAACTGTCTTGACTCCATTGTATGCTCTTGCTTCCTTTGTCGTATATTAATTGAGCATAATGGCTTGGGTTGATGTCTGCGTTCTCAGACTGTTCTGTCCTATTGATTTTTATATCTATTCTTGTGCCAGTACCAGGCAGTTTTGATAACAATGGCTTTCTAATATAGCTTGATATCTGGTATTGCAAGCCCTCTACAGTTTATATGCCCTTCCCTTCTTCTGGGTGGTTTTTGTTTGGGCTTTTTGGTTCATTTGTTTATTTTGTTGTCTTGTCTCCCCATATTGGTACTTTTTTCCTCTTTTTCCTTTTCTCACTATTGTTTTTTTCTCTGCATTCTCTCTCTTAATTCTCTTTTCTCTGGTGGTCATTTCTATTGGGGCTATATCTGCCTTGAGTACATCAGTGATCTGTTCCTTTTTTGTCATGTCCTATGTTGTATTTTGTGCTGTTCAGTCAGCACATCCATAATGGTTGACACAATGGGGTAGAGACTGAGCCACATAACCAGACACTCTGAGAGGAGATTTCATCCAAGAGTGGTACAATGACATTCAAGATCCAAGTACAAAAAGAGAAACAAAACACCTCAAGTAGGTGATATTCCTAGAATACTCAGTTCAGAAGACCTGAAAGACTAAACTACTGGGTCCCACAAAACTTCTGCTACATAAGACAAATTCAAAACATCTGACTGGCATACCAGTTTCAGCTAATACATAGAAACAACCACAAAGGGACAGAAAATGGAAAGTCAAAGAAACAACATTCATATGAAGAAAAAGAACTCACCAAAAAAGAAAGTAAATGAAATGGAGGTAAGCAATATGTCAGAGAAATAATTCAGAATAATGATTATGAGGATGCTAAACAGGCTGGATGAGAAATTCCCCAAAATGTGTAAGAATCAAGAGGAAATGAAGAATAGCAAAGCAGAAATACAGAACACAGTGGAAGTTTTCAATAGTAGAATAGAAGAAGCTGAGGACCACATCAGCGAGTGAGAAGACAAAGTAAAAAAATACAACAAACACCCTAGTAGAGCAGCAATTGGAAAAAAAATCAAAAACAGGAGGAGAATCTAAGAGAACTTTGGGACAACATTAAACAAAAATCATCCGCATAGCCGAAACTGGTTTGGCTCAGTGGATAGAGCATTAGCCTGCAGACTGAAGGTTCCTGGGTTCTATTCCGGTCAGGGGCATATACCTTGGTTGCGGGCACATCTCCAGTGGGGGGCATGCAGGAGGCAGCGGGTTTGGGTCTCTCTCTCATTGATGTTTCTAGCTCTCTACTCCTCTCTGTAAAAAATCAATAAAATATATTTTTTTAAATCATCTGTTTATTAAGGGTTTCAGGAAGAGAGGAAGCTGAGCAAGGAAAACCTCTTTGAAGAAATAATGACAGAAAACTTCCATGACTTTGGAAAGAAGCCCAAGTCCAAGAAGCACACAGAATCCAAACAAAGTGAACCTAAAAAGACTGACATCAAGACACATTGTAATCAAATTTGTAAATATCAACAACAAAGTAAGAAACTTAAAGGCTGCAGAGAGAGACAGAAGTTACTTATAAGGGATCTCCCATTAGACTACCAACTGAGTTCTTAACAGAAACACATCAGGCCAGAAGGGAATAGAATGAAGTATACAAAGCGATGCAAAGCAAAAGATAAAATCCAAGAATACTCTATCCAGCAAGGCTTTCATTTAAAATTGAAGGTAAAATCAGGAGCTTCACATACAAAAAAGGGCTAAAGGAGCTTATTACCACCAAACCAGTAATGCAAGAAATGCTGAAGGGACTGTTGTAAAGAGAAGACATAGAAAGGGGAGGGACACAAGCATAAATAATAAAAATTGCAACAAAGAAATAACAATCAATAATAACCTTAAACATAAATGTTTTAAATGCTCCAATCAAAAGACATAGGATAGCTGAATGGATAAGAAAACAAGACCCATATATGTGCTGTCTACAAGAGACCCTTCTCAGAAAAAAAAAAAAGAGTCACACAAACTGATATTGAAGGGATGGAAAATATTTTCAGAATGGAAATGAAAATAGTCTGTGGTTCCAATACTTATATCTGACAAAATAGAACTCAAAGTGAAAGCTATAACAAGAGATAAGGAAGGCCACTTCAAATACTAAAGGGATCGATTCAGCAAGATGATATAACTCTGTTAAACATATAAGCATCCAATACAGGAGCACTCAAATAATTAAGAAATCTTGTGAAATATATCAAGTGAGAGATTAATAGCAATATAATAATAGTAGGTGAGTTTCATACCTCATTGATACCACTAGATAAATCCTTTAGACAAAATTCAGCAGACACAGCAATCTTAAATGATTCATTAGATCAGATGGAATTAATTGACATCTTCAGAACATTCCAGATTAAAACCCAATGGATATACATTAATCTCAAGTGCACATGGGACATTTTCAAAGATAGCCCAAATATTAGCACACAAGCTAAATCCCTACAAATTCAAGATTGAAGTCATATCAAGTATCTTCTCAGATCACAATGGCATAAAATTAGATGTCAATTACAGTAAAAACAATAAAAAGTAATCAAATACATGGAGGCTAAACAGCATGCAATTAAAAAATGAATTAGATACCAAAGAGGTCAAAGAATAAATAAAAATATTTTGGAAACAAATGAAAATTAAAACACATCAATACAAAATCTATGGGACATAATAAAAGCAATCCTGAGAGGAACATTCATAGCACTACAGGCCTACTGCAAAAAAAAAAAAAAAAAAAACTTGTAATAAGTTGTCTAACCCTAAAATTTTAAGAACAAGAAAGAGAGCAAAAAGAAAAGTCCAAAGTAGAAGGAAGGAAATGATAAAAATCAGAGCAGAAATAAATGACATAGAGATCAAAAAACAATTCAAAAATCAATAGAACCAAGATCTGGTTCTTTGAAGGCCTTAATGAATTATTAGATAATTGCTCTTCTTAGCTTACATCCAAACTGCTCATCATTCACTGATTTGGAATCTAAAATCAAGGACCGATCCTCAAATCTTTTTGAGGAGAATCATTTTCAAATTAAGCTCTGGTTTCAACTAATACTTTATTATTTTCCACATAGTATTTTCTGTGTGTGTGTGTGTGTGTGTGTGTGTGTGTGTGTGTGTGTGTGTTGTAAAGAGTGAATCCTTTATATTTAGGGAAATAATGAGCATTTATCATGTAGATATTCAGTATTTAATTTAATTCATACATTTCCCTTTCTATACTGTAACTTTGAATGTTACAAGATAGTTCAGAGCTTTCATATTATACGGCCTTCTAGTAAAATTAAATCAGACATTTCATGCATGTATGAGTGTGCATGATTATTTATCTATCTTCAAAAATAAGTGAATTCTCCCTTGTAGGTGATGCTTAATGGTTAAAGCATTTGCCTGCACACCAAAAGGTTGTAGGTTCGATTCCCAATGTTTCTCTCTCCCCCTCATTCCCTCCTTTTCCTCCACTCTCTCTAAAAATCAATGGAAAAAATATAATCAGGTGAAGATTAACAAAAAAAATAGATGAACTGGATTCTTCTATGTATCCTCAATGCATACCTGGTTTTAGAAAGGACTTTGGGATAAGGATCTTTGAATCTTCCTTGGAAGTCATATTCTAAAAAAATGTAGTAGTAGTGGTAGTGGTGGTAGTAGTAGTAGTAGTAGTAGTAGTAGTAGTAATAGAAGTACCGGTAATAGCAAATAGTTCTTGAGTACCTGCTATATGCCAGGCCCAGTGCTACATGCATATCTCATTTGATTCTCATAACCATTCCATGATGTGGATAGCATTATGCTCTCCACTTGATATAGGTGAAAACTGAAGCATAAAGAGATTAAGTAATTTTTCCAAGATCAGAGAGTTTGCAAGTGGCAGAACTGAGATTAAAACCTAGTTTTCATGCTTTTGTAAAAATAATTCAGTAATATTACAGATAAATCAATGGATACTAAAGCTGTAGAAATCTAAAATTATTGTCATGATTTTCTGCAGCAAATAGTGAATTTTAAATAAACCAAGATTATCTTAGCATTTAAATAAATAAATAAATAAATAAATAAATAAATAAATAAATAAACCCAGCCTCTCCCTACACTGTCTTCAGACAACAGTGCTCTTCCTTTCCCTTCAGTTGGGACCTGGCTATTTGCTAAGCACAAAGTGTAGAGGAGACGTAAATAGTGCTTTGTTAGGCATAGAGGGTAAAGGTCAGTTTAATTCACATTCTTGCCAGGTATCTGCCAAGTCTCATACAACAAATATGTACTGAGAGTCTGCAAAGTTCTAGACAAATGCCAAGTACCCCACCCAAATATCTTCCTCTCTGCTGAACCATGACTCTCTTGTCCTTCATGAGACAGCAGCTTAGGGGACTGTGCACACAATAAGAATTCACCAAATGCATATGAATGACCTGAACCCTAAATTAAATTTAGGGAAGAGTTCATTGTGAATTCTATGCAGATACTAGGCCCAGATGGAGGAGAGAACAGGCAGGAGGTTGAGATTACAGTCAGAGACATGGGCTTTGAAGTCAGACTAGAATTTGCATACTGGCTTTACCACTTACAGCTGCATGGGTTTGGGCACATTAACAACTCTCACAGTAGCACTGTTATAATTCAATGATAACTTGCATATTAATCATTTAAAACACAGTCTAGCATATAAAAATCATTTAATGCAAACCACGTTTTTCTTATTGTTCTCTCTATTACAAATGTCCCCCATTACCCTCCCCGCCTTTGCTTCCCTCCAATCTCCCTAGGCCTCCATCACATTATTATATGTGTCTATTGGTTATGCATATATGCATATATATTCTTTGGTTGCTCTCTTCCAGCCCTTTCCATTCTCTTCCCCTCTGAGATCTGTCAGTTTGTTCCATTTATCCATTCTCTGGTCCTATTTTGTTTATCAATTTATTTTGTTCTATAAATTCTATATACAAGTGAAATCATGTGATGTATGCCTTTCTCTGACTGGTTTATTTCACTTAGTATAATAATTTCCAGATCCATGCTGTCTCAAAGAGTAAGCATTCCTTCTTTTTTATAGTTGTAGACTATTCCATTGTGTAAATGTATCAATAGGATACCTTTTTTATCCACTCACCTACTGATGGACACTTAGTCTATTTCCAGATCTTGGCTATTCTAAATAATGCTACTGTGAACATAAGGGTGCATGTATTATTTTTGATTGTTGATTCTTAAGATATATACCCAGAAGTAGGATCACTGGGTCAAAAGGCTATTCTATTTTTAATTTTTTTGAGGAAAGTCCATACTGTTTTCCACAGTAGCTGTACCAGTCTGCATTCCCACCAACAGTGCATTAGTGTTCGTCTAAACCATTCTTAATCACAGATATAAACAAATGAAATGTCCATAGGTCCTTCTCAAAGAGCATACCTCAAGCTCATGAGCTGTTGGGCTTCCTTGGGGTAGGCAAAACATAGAAAGATGGCACAATAACTGATGAGGTATAAATGCCCTGGCTACTACTTGACCATAAGTGTGTGTTTCTGAGCTCTATAGTTCACCAATGACCAGAACATCCAGAAAGGGACTTGTTAAGTCTTGAGTTACCTACTTCCACCAATAATGTAATGCCAACTATTTGTTCCTAGGATCAATACCCACAATGGGGCTCAGCTTTTATATTATGATTCCAGTACTTTGTCAGGCATCAGTCCCTAAAACCCAAGGTTGTCAATGGATATTCCTGCCTCATTGAATTTAAACTGTCTATTCCCATGCATATGAGCATAACCAATGGACACAGACAGGGGGGCGGGGGAATGAGGGCATTGTGCTAAGGGTTGAGGGTGGCTGAGAAGAGGTCAATGGAGGAAAAGGGAGACTTATGTAATACATTAAACAATAAAGAATTTAAATTAAAAATAAAAAACTGTCTATTCTCAGCTGTCTATGAAGGGCAGCCATCAGATTTAGAGTCAGAGTTCCACTGTGCTCAGCTGCATAGGAGTGATTGTATAGTTAGCAGCAGGAATACTGGTCACCACTTCAGCTGACTCTTGGTATTTGTTGTTTTGTAGCTAATTGAAGTTATTTTCATAACACTCACAAAATTCAACCAGTGGCTGATGGAGTCTCTAACTAAAATCAGTAACCCTGTGATCTATCCACATTTATTGTGTTTACTGTTATCAGGTTAACAGTATTACCCTTAGACCCAAGCAGAGGCCCTGTACTAAGGGCTGCACTTTAGACAGCCCCACTCTGTACTTCTCCCAACCAAATAGGGTCAAAAGGACATGCCCACTTGGAGTCCTGATCGTCAGCTTCTAGACTGAAGTCCAGGTACATAGGACCAGTGTTATCTGTCCAACAGCCTGTTCTAGGGGCTTATGTAGGCCTCTTCCCCAGTGTTATCCTCACAGAGGCAGACAGTGTACAGTTGTACATACTTCTAGACTATTAGGTGATATAGGACAGCTGTTTGGGATAGGTAAGTGCTGTATGGAGCTTGGACATACAGTTCAGCATGCCCATATGCATGTACATGAGGCCTCTGATGGCAAGAAAAGAGAACCAGGGGCAGAAGGAGCCAGGAGGAGGAAAATGATGAGATGGGGGTATGCAGGCTATAGGCCAAAAACCTGCATTTGTAGTTTTGCCATGTGCTCTGCAATATTGGAAACAAAACTTCATGTTGATGCTGCTTCATTCCTATGAACTACATGGAAGAGGCAGAGGGAAGGTAGACCTCAACCCTACCCTACACATGAAGACAGAGCAGGTGTCTCCTTAAGTAGAATTTCCATTTTGGTAGGAGAGAGTAATCTATAAAATCAACCATAATGCTGAGAATTGCCGGAATAGGCCTAATTTCAACATTTCTAAGTGAGATATGTGTCAGTCTATATGTTCCAATTCGGGGCTCAGTAAAGCTTTCCACACCCACAGTTAGTTTCCTATGTAAGCTCGCCTCCTAGTAATTCTATTCTGTGACTATCACTGAGCAAATCTGCTCTAAGGATGAAGTCTAAGCCCTTCTCAGTAGAAAAGCATCAGGCAGCCTTAGTGTCCCCATGAGTGTCCTAACCCCTGGAGCCCTCCTAGCTCCACACATAGTACAAGCACTTCCCTGTCCTTCATTTAATACTTGGTTTCCACCAGGAGGAACTGCCATTTACTAGCTCCAGATACCTGCTGCTGTGATGCTCACCTGCCTTGGGGAATGTGATTAGTGCTGGACACTATTAAATTTCACTGTGGGGTTGTTGATCTATTCCATGGTAAATCTTGAAGTATAAAACTTATTTACTGCCAAGCACTTAAAGTGGGTAAGAGAAAATATAAACCACTAAAAGCTGATAGTCTCCAATAAGATAAGACCCCCTCTAAGAGTCTGGACATTGCTAATACTGTCTGCAGAAGCTAACGAGTACATTTGAAATAGTGATTGTTTCACCATGAGTAGCTATAGTATGTCCCATTCACCACACTTCCAAATAGTAAAATCACTCACCTGTTTCTGTGCTGAAAAGGTTGATTTATCTGTAAGTAGTCTGGCCAGTTGGAGCCTTAGAGATCCCAGAAAGAAGTGGTAGTTTACTAACTGGCATTTTATCTAAGTACGAAGGACATCAACTGAAGGGAAGATGCTGAATTTTACTTCTATTGACAGGTTGGCAAAAGTCTCTCAAGGTTAAAACTTTTTGAGAGCTATCCCCTGCCCTCTTGCCTTCTTCTTCCTGACCTATAACTCACAAAAGTTGGCCTTTTGGGACACAGTCCTGGAATTTCCACTGCAGAGTTGGCCAGCTCAAAACAAGCCTTATGTACACTGGATCTGGTGAGGAAAGTTCCTTCATTAATGAGATAGTCATTTCTTCAAACTCATAACCGAAGCCTTCATCTCCTCTCCCACTCTGCCTACCTAAATCTTCACCAACCCTTACTGAGAGATGCGTTAGGAAAAATTTGCTTTTGCTCTTACCATCTATTAGTACAGTTTCAAGCTTGCTCCTTCAATAGTACCCTCTTGCCTGTTCTTTTTGTAAAAGTTCTTCAAGCTCTAATTCTTTTCTCCCTTAAAATGCTCATCACCTTCACTTCCCAATAATTTACACTTATCTCTATTAGACCCTCTTAGGTGAATAGGAGCAAACAAGCTAAATTATACAACAATCAGTTATGAACAGAAGATGATAATTGACTATTCTTCCCCCTAGTAAAACACTTGAAATTTAACAGGGGCCTTCAAAATCTTAAGGGAAAAAGTAATTAAACATTTACACAAAGCATCCATAGCTATGCCATCTGATATGATAGCCACTAAGTGCTACCTACAATGATTTAAAACTAAATTATCAGTTTTCAAGTACTCAACAGTCGCATGTGCTAGTGGCTACTGTGTTGGATGGTACAGATATAAAATATTTCCATAATTGCATGTCTATTTGGCAGGATTGCTCTTGAGGACAACTCTTATGGTGGGACTTCCAGGCATTGTGCCAAGCTAGTAAGACTGGTAGGAGAGATGTAGGGAGCAAAAGGAACCCTTTTGGAGATACCTTTTGGCTGTATAAAATTTATTTTCTGCTGCTATACCAAGAAACTTAGCCTTTGCAAAAAAATCATTTTATGTTCCAACCAACCATAAGGATAGATGGAGAAAGTAACACACAGCTGCCTGGCCCTTGATTTTACAAACAAAGAAACCTACAACTGAGTTCCTACATAAGATGAAAAATTATGAAGCCATTAACTTGCCCCTGCATTGTAGGTGAGTAAAAACCATGAAAAATAGTCATTGACAAAGTATAAACAGAAAACTAGAAATCCCAAGAATTCTATTGCATTGGCGAGGGGGGGGGGAGTGGCATCATATTCACTCACTTCAGTCATAATTAGACTACCTAATGTCAAATACATCACCATAGCATTGGAGAGGACTCTTTGCCTCTAGTGCAGACTTGGAGATAGTCACTAGAATCTATTTACTAGTCTGAAAATGGCTACATTCCTTTAAAAAAGATTTGCAACCACAAGGGTTGAAGTCAATAGAGTGTTCTAGTCAGCCCCTGGTTAATTATCTAGAAAATTAAAGTCAGCCTACTACCCCATACTGCATAATCAACTGGACTACAGTCAAAAGATACACATCACCTTAAAGCTTAAACATTTCTGCAACTGATATAAGAACCTTTTACCAATAACCAAATTAATGTTATTTCTATTACTGCTAGCAAAAGAGCAAACCATAATAATGGTAAATTACTTAATGATGAATATGTTCTATATATTATTCTAAGTATGTAACATCTTTTAACTCATTTAATCTTCATAACAATCCAATGATATATATATATTATTATTCCTATTTTATAGATGAGGGAAATGAAGCATACAGAGGTTAGGAAACGTGCTTAGGAACACACAGGTATAAAATGACAGAAGTTAATTTTGAGCCTAGATGATCTCATGTCAAATCTTGTGCTCTAAGCCATCCTACTATACTTCTTTTCAATTGTTGGTAACAATGAGTGAGTTATAGAAGCTCCTTACATGCTGGCCTTATCTCCAACTGGCACAGAATATGACAAACAATATATTTTCACTAAATGTTTGGAAAATGAATAATAGCTAAAATCTATTAAGCACTTTCTATCTCATTTAATGTTCAAATGAATCATATTGCTATTATGATGATATCCAGTTTAGCAACCTCAGTTTTTACATGTAAGGAAAATGAGACACAGGGAAAATTAGTCACTTGGAATTCTGGAAAGATGCCAGCTGGCAGGATGGAGGTGAAGAAGAGGAAGTGAGTGAGGGGACAAAGGGAGAGTGTGTGGATGTGTATGGTGGGTGTGTGATTGAGTGCGGGACAGCTGAATCTTGCAGGAGCAGTGGGAGCTGGCAGTCCAGGCTCTCTTGGACAAGGAGAGACTGCCACCATGGCTGGCACAATCCCAGACTGCGGGACTGGAGCCCAGAGCCCATGACATCTTGAAGGGAAAAATGCCTTTCTTTCGGAACTCATCAACACTGCGAGCCAGACAGGCCTTGGAGCTGCCCTGTGACTCAACAGCCACTGCAGCCAGAGTTCTGCTGTCACAGCTGTAGACCCGCGGAGCCTGGGACCTCCGCCTCCAAAGCAGGGAGGGAGTGCAACCTCCCCCTACCTGGCGACATTGGTGTGGCCACGGTGCACACTGGTTACTGGATGGCAGAACATCCTGGTCGCTGGATTTGCACATGCCTTAGTCACCCAGTTTGAAGTGTGGCCTCAACACTGGTTTGTGGAGCACCCTAATCCCTGTGTTTGCAGTGTTCCCTGGTCATCCTATCTATGGCGTGCCCTCCTCCCTGCTTTGTGGAGCACCCTGGTCACTGCATTCGCTGCGCGCTCTCTTGGCCACAATTGCAGAGTGCACCTGTTGCAGGTTTACAGAACGCCCTAGTCAGTGGCGCGTTTACAGCCCTCTGAAGTCTGCATATTTACAGAGCACTCTAGTCAGCGAGTTTACAACCCGCCTACATCAGTGCATTTAGAGTCCATCCTGAGCAGCATGTTTCTGGCAGTCCACCCCTAGGCAGTGCCTGGGAGCCACTGGAAGCCCCCGAGGATGTGATTTTGTAACTCTGGGCACCACAGTCATTCCTCTCCAGGGTGTAGGCCCCATGAAACACATAACCCCAACAGATGGGTCCTTGGTGCCACTGTGTGTCCCCACTGGGCACGCAAGATCTCAATTTAAGGGTGCAAAACAGCAAAAATAGGGACACTCCCCTCCACGGCTGCCAATTTCTAGACACCACAGTTGTGCAGATCTACATCAAGAGAACCCAAATAGCTCAAGTAGGAAACTACAATAGATTAAGAAGCACAGTAGAAATGAGAGAATACACCAGTAGCACCAACCCCCACCCCCGCCCCACCCCACCCCCAAAAAAAAACCTGGGTAGGAAAGGAATTGGATCTACAATTAAAACATTACAGGAAAACATGGGAAGACAAAAAAGCAATCCCCAAAGGAAAGAAAAAGAGGAATCACCAGAAAGAGAGTTAGATAACATTGAAGACAGCAGCCTATCAGAGAAATAATTCAGAGTAATGGTTTTAAGGATGTGAAAATGGATGAAAGACAAATACACACAACTCAGTGAGAACTATAAGGAGTTGAATGAGAATGTCACCAACATGAAACAAAACCAAGAGAAGATGAAGAATGACATAGCTGCAATAAGGAGCACAATGGAAGGCCTAAAGAGTAGATAGAAGAGCCTGAGGACCGCATTAGCAAATTAGAAGACAAGGTAGGAAAAACACACAAACACAGTAGCAACTGGAAAAAAAAGATTTAAAAAACAAGAAGAGAGCCTAAGGGAGCTTTGGGACAACACAAAATGAAACAACATTCATTTAATAGGGATAGCAGAAGGAGAGGAAAGAAGCAAGGAATAGAAAACCTATTTGAAGAAATAATGACAGAAAATTTCCTGATATTGGCAAGAAAAAAACTATGCAAGTCCAAGAAGTACATAGAGTCCCAAGCAAGCTGAACCCCAAAGGACCAACACCAAGACACATCATAATTAAATTGGCGAACACTAACGACAAAGTAAGAATCTTAAAGGCTGCCAGAGAGAGACAGAAAGTTACCTACAAGAGATCTCCTATTAGAATATAAATTGATTTCTCAACAAAAACACACCAGGCCAGAAGGGAATGGAAGGAAATATATAGTGATGCAATGGTCTGAACCCAAGAATACTATACCCAGCAAAGCTATCATTCAAAATTGAAGGTGGAATCAGGAGCTTCACAGACAAAAAAAGGGCTAAGAGAGTTTATCACTACTAAGCCAACAGTGCAAGAAATGTTAAAGGGACTGCTGTAAAAAGAAGAAAGAGAAAGGCAAGAAAAAACACACAAACGCTAAGGAAAAACATGACAACAAACATGAACTTGCCAATAATAACATTAAACATAACTGGGTTAAATGCACCAATCAACAGATATAGGGTAGCTGAGTGGTTGAGAAAACATGACCCATATATTTGCTGTCTACAAGAGACCCACCTCAGAGCAAAGGATTCAAACAGACTAAGAGTGAAGAGATGGAAAAACATTTTTCAGGCAAATAGAAATGAGAAAGAAGCTGGAGTGGTGATACTTATATCTGATAAAATAGACCTCAAAGTAAAGACTATAAAAAGATATAAGGAAGGCAACTATATAATACTAAAAGGATCAATTCATCAAGAAGATATAACTCTGGTAAACATATTTGAAAAGGTTCTACTTAGGTCCGTTGCCCATTTTTTTATTGGATCATTTATCTTCCTTTTATTAAGTTGTATAAGTTGGCTGTAGATGTTGGAGATTAAATCTTTATCAGTGATAATATTTGCAAATATATTCTCCCATACAGTGGGCTTTTTTTTGTTGTTTTGTTGATGGTTTCTTTTGCTGTAAAAAAGGTTTTATTTTGATGTAGTCCCATTTGTTTATTTTTTTCTATAGCTTCCATTGCCTTTGGAGCAGAATCAATGAAGAAGTTTTTTCAGCATATGTCTGAGATTGTGCTGCCTGTGGATTCCTTTAACATTTTTATGGTTTCCCTTCTAATGTTTAAGTTCTGTATCCATTTCGAGTTTATTTTTGTATTTGGTGTAAGTTGGTGGTCTAGTTTCATTTTTTTGCATGTATCTGTCCAATTTTCCCAACACCATTTATTGAAGAGGCTATCTTAGCTCCATTGAATGTTCATGCCTCCTTTGTCAAATATTAGTTGAGCATAGTGGTTTGGGTGGATGTCTGGGTTCTTTATTCTATTCCATTGGTCTATATGTCTGTTCTTGTTCCAGTACCAGGCTGTTTTGAGAACAGTTGCTTTGTAATACAGATTGAAATCTGGTATGGAGATCCCACGTACTTATTCTTCTTTCTCAAAATTGCTATGGCTATTCGTGGTCTTTTTTTGTTCCAGATGAATCTATGAAGAATTCTTAGTAGGTCTGTGAAATATGAAGTTGGTATTTTAATGGGTAGTGCATTGAATCTATAGATTGCTTTGGGTAGTATGGACATTTTAATGATGTTGATTCTCTCAGTCCATGCTCTTCCATCTGTTAACATCTTTATCTCTTTTTTCAGTGTCCTGTGGTTATCTACATATAGGTCTTTTACCTCTTTAGTTAGGTTTATTCATAGGTATCTTAATTTTTTTTGGTGCGATGGTAAATAGGATTGCTTTCTGAGTCTCTCTTTCTGTAATTTCACTATTAGTGTACAGAAATTCCACAGATTTCTTGCCATTAACTTTGTATCCTGCTACATTGCCGACTTCATTTATTAAGTCAATTAGTTTTGGGATGGAGTCCTTTGGGTTTTTTATGTACAGTATCATGTCATCTGCAAATAAGGACAACTTTACTTCTTCTTTTCCAATTTGGATGCCTTTTATTTCTTATTCTTGTCTAATTACAATGGCTAATAATTCCAGTACTATTTTGAACAGGAGAGTTGAGTGTGGGCCTCCCTGTCTTGTTCCTGTTCTTAGGGGAAATTGTTTTAGTTTTTGCCCATTGAGTATGATGTTAGCTGTGGATTTATCATATATGGCTTTAATGATGTTGAGGTAGGCTCCTTCTATTCCCACTTTGCTGAGAGTTTTTATTAAGAAAGGGTGTTGGATTTTGTCAAATGCTTTTTCTGCATCCATTTATGTGATTATGTGATTTTTATCTCTCAATTTGTTTATGTGATGTATCATGTTTATTGATTTGTGGATATTATACCATCCCTGCATTCCTGGGATGAATCCTACTTGGTCATGGTGTATGATATTTCTGATGTACTTCTGGATCCGATTTGGTAGAATTTCATTGAGGATTTTGGCATCTATGTTCATGAGAGATATTGGCCTGTAATTCTC
Organism: Lasiurus borealis; assembly: GCA_004026805.1. NCBI lineage: Eukaryota > Metazoa > Chordata > Mammalia > Chiroptera > Vespertilionidae > Lasiurus > Lasiurus borealis. Next base: position 7,766 of record PVJN01007615.1, on the reverse strand, counting down.
TTTCATTGCATTGTCTTTATCTGTTTTTGATATTAGGGTGATGCTGGCTTCATAGAAGGTGTTTGGAAATGTTCCTTCTTCTTAAAGGTTTTTTAATAGTCTGAGGAGAATAGGTTTTAACTCTTCCTTGAATGTTTGGTGAAACTCTCCTGTGTAGGCATCTGGTCCCTGCTTTTATGTGCTGGAAACTTTTTTTATAATTGATTAAATTTCTTTCATAGTTATTGCACTATTGAGATGTTTAGATTCTTCCTGATTGAGTTTTGGAAGGTTATATTTTTCTAGGAATTATGTCTATTTCTTGCAGGTTGTCCAATTTTGGAATAGAGTTGTTCAGAGTATTTTTTAGCAATCCTTTGTATTTTGGTGGGGTCTGTTGTTATTTGTCCTCTTTCATTTCTGATTTTTTTAAAGTCTTCTCTCTTTGCATTTTGTTCAGCCTGGCTAGAGGTTCATCAATCGTGTTTATTCTTTCAAAGAACCAGCTCTTGGTTTTGTTGAGCTACACACTGATCTTTACTATTTCCTTTCTTCTGCTTACACTGGGCTTTTCTTGTTGCTCTCTTTTTAGCTCTTTGAGTTGTAGGGTTAGGTAATTTATTGCCAAAGTTTCCTGTTTTTGCAGTAGGCTTGTATGGCTATGAACTTCCCTACAAGACTGCTTTTACTGTGTCCCATATATTTTGTATTGTTGTGTTGTCATTATTATTAGTTATCATGATTTTTATTTCTTCCTTGATCTCTTTGGTTACCCAGTCGTTGTTTAATACCATGCTGTTTAATCTCCATGTGTTTGATTTCTTTCTATTGTTTTTATTATAGTTGATTTCCAGTTTTATGCCACTGTGGTCTGAGAAAATACTTGATTCTATTTCTATCTTACTGAATTTGAAGAGACTATTCTTATGACCCAACATATGATCTATCTTTGAAAATGACCCATGTGCACTAGAGAAAAATGTACATTCTGTGGCATTGCAATAAAGATATCAATTAATTCCATCTGGTCTAGTGAGTCATTTAGGATTGATGTTTCTATGCTGATTTTTTGTTTAGAGAATTTCTCCAGTGGTGACAGTGGGGTAGTAAAGTCTCCTATTATGATTGTATTGCTGTCAATCTCTCCCTTAATATCTTCCAAAAGTTTTTTTTAATGTATTTAGGTGCTCCTATATTGGGTGCATATATGTTTACCAGAGTTATTTCTTCTTGTTGGATTGTTCCAGTTAGTATTATGAAGTGGCCTTCTTTCTCTCTTGTTAGGTCCTACACTTTGAGATCTAATTTGTCAGAAATAAGTATTGCAATCCCAGCTTTTTTTTTCATTTCTATTTGCCTGAAATATCATTTTCCATCCCTTCACCCTCAATCTGTGTGCATCTCTTTTCCTGAGGTGGGTTTCTTGCACAAAGCAGATATATGGATCATGTTTTCTTATCCAATCGGTTACCCTATGTCTTTTGATTGGAACATTTAATCCGTTTACATTTAAAGTTATTATTGGTAACTACTTATTTTTTGCCATTTTTAGTCTTTAACCCTGAGTTCCTTCTTCGCTTCCAATTTCTTTTTATTACAGCAGACCCTTTAACATTTCTTGCATTTCAGGTTTGGTGGTAATATATTCCCTTAGTCCTTTTTTGTCTGTAAAGCTTCTGATTTCACCTTCAGTTTTGATTGAAAGCCTTGCAGGGTACAGTATTCTTGGATTCAGACCCTTCCTTTGCATGACTTGGTATATTTCATTCCATTCCCTTCTAGCCTGGTGAGTTTCTCTTGAGAAATCAGTAGCTAGTCTTATGGGGATTCTTTGGAGGTAACTTTCTCTTTCTCTCTGGCCATTTTTAAGATTCTTATTTTGTCGTTGGTGTTTGCCAATTTAATTATAATCTGTCTTGCTGTCAGTTTGTTGGGGTTCATTTTGCTTGGGATTCTGTGAGCTTCTTGGATTTGTGTGGGTTTTTTCTTTCCTTTCTTGGGGAAATTTTCTGTCATTATTTATTCAAACAGGTTCTCTAATCCTTGCCAGTTTTCACTCTTTCTTGAACCCCAGTTATGCGGATGTTGTTTTGTTTCATGTTATCCCAAAGTTCCCTTAGGCTCTCTTCTTGTTTTTAATTTTTTTTTCTAGACTCTGCTGTACTTGGGTATTTTATCCTACCATGTCTTCTACCTCACTGATGCGGTCCTCTGTTTCTTCTAATCTACTTTTGATGCTTTCTCTTGAGTTCTTTATAGCACTGATGTCATTTTTCATTTCTTCTTGATTATTCTACATTTCCTTTAGGTTCTTCTGCATTTCTTCTTGCTTCTTCTGAATTTCCTTTTGGGTCTTCTTCATTTCCTCTTGGGTCTTCTTCATTTCCTCTTGGCTCTTACTCATATTGTTGATTTTATCTTCCAGTCTTTTCATCCACCTTATGATCATTTCTCTGAACTCTTTCTCTGGCAGGCTCATTTCTGCTTCTATTGCGTTTACTTCCTTTTCTGGTGATACCTGCCTTTCTGTCTTATGTGGGCTGTTTCTTTTTCTGCCCATTGTCTTTCTTCTCAGGTTGTCTGGTTATGTAGTTCTCTCTCCTACATTGATTGAAAGGCACAAACTACAACACGACCAGGTAAAATACACAAGGCACTGAACAGAAATGTATTCAGGATGTTAATAATCACAAAAGAGGTGATCACTAATGAAAGACAAATTAGGGGTAAGTAGAGAAAGAAGAAGAGGAAAATGTGGGAAAAAGAAAAGAAAGAAATGCCAAAATCAAGCTGGGAGAGGGAGAAAAATAAATAAATAAATGGAACAGGCACTAATCCCAACAAATGCCTGCAACTAGTACCTGAAGATTAATACAAACTATAAATAACAACTGGTATCAAGGGAGGTGAGGGAAAAGAGAAGTAAAAAAAAAACAAACCACAACAAAGCAAAGAAAAAGCAAAATAAAACAAGTAGAATAAGCTAAAACCATCTCACCAAAATAGTACAAAAAAATCAATATAATTACCATTCAGGCAAACAGCAACAAATGGACATAGAGAAAAACAACATTTTGGATAATGAAGACAAGAAGAGAGAGGTTTGTATGGACTTGCAGTAGGGGATTTTAAATTAGATATATAAGTGGGGTGAAATTATAACCAGGTAAAGAGAAAGAATAGGGAGAATCTAAAGTTGGAAAAGGGAAAGAGAAAAGAAGAGGAAAGTGTTGGCATAAAGGTAGAGTTGAGATAGAGTAAAATTATGCTAAAGCAAAGATGAAAATAGAATATAGAACTCTAATCCCAAAGTAAAATAAAGAGAAAACAAAATGACACTTGTTTTTTTCCAAAATGGTTAAATAATAGTAGTAATAATACTAGTTGAAAACAAAAATGTAATAATTAAAAAGGTAAAATCAATTGAGGAGGAAAGAAAACTTGTTTTTGAATTAAAATATGCAAAAATGAGAAAATATAAAATAAAGTAAATTTTTTTAAAAAAAGAAAAAGAAAAAAAATAGAATGGTCATTCACTTCTGCTATTGTTCTGCTTGGCACTTCTGTGTCCCAGTCGGCAGGGTATTGAAGTCCCCTGTGTTCCACTGCCGAGTTGTGTTTTAATCTCTTTATTCTTTTGTGGTTATGCGAGAGTCAATTTGTGCATCATCCATTGGGTGGCAGTGTTTCGGAATTGACCTCTGAGACTAAGTACGGGACCTCTCTAGGCTGTGCTCAGATCCTGCTACTCTGTAGTTGTCAAAACCGGTTTGTGGGGATTTTGCAGCAGGGACACTGTAATAACTCCCAAGCTGTCCCTCTGCCTCAGATCAAAACAAGTCATTTTCCAGAGCTCCCCTCTGTCAACAGCTTGGAGAGTTTGCCTCCACACTTAGGGATCACACCCTGCCCCACATCCGCAGACTTCTCCAGAAGCAGTTTTCCCACAGCCCGATTCCCACAGTGTGCGCGTCTCTGTTCTGAGGGACAGGAGACCTCACCTTAACCCAGGGGAAATCTGACCTTTCTGTGTGCAGATCTCCTCTATGTCTTCGCTGATTGGAGAGCAGTGTTCTGGTTCTCCGGCTGTTCGGTGAGTGCTTCAGCTGCAGCTTTCATACCGCCGCAGACTTCCACGTCCCTCTGCAAGATGGCATGGTCTCCCTGTTCAAGCTGGTGGCTTCAGCAGATAAAAACCCCGTAGCAGTGGGGCTGCCTGGCCAGGAGAGCCCCATCCAGCAGACCCCCACCTTTTCCTGGAGGGTAACTGACTCTTAACTTGCCAACTTACACTCCCAGTCTTGTCAGAAGAATTATTTTATTACTAATACTGTTTAAATTTGCCAAGACATCCTATCTAATAAAAGAGTAATATGCAGCTGAAACTGCTTTGGATCAATGGATAGAGCGTCGGCCTGTGGATTGAAAGGTCCCAGGTTTGATTCCGGTCGAGGGCATGTACCTTGCTTGCGGGCACATCTCCAGTGTGGGGTGTGCAGGAGGCGGCTGATAGATGTCTCTCTCTCATCGATGTTTCGGACTTTCTATCCCTCTCCCTTTCTTTCTGTGAAAACTCAATAAAATATATCTAACAAAAAAAGTTTAAAAAATTACCCTAGTATTCTGTTGAAGTGAGAGTATATTTATCCATGATAACTAACTCCCTGTTAATAGCAAGTGAATTTGACTGAGAAACAAAATGCCGCCCCATAAAGCTAAGTTCAATTAAATGCTTATTTGGTCCAAGGTTGTGTTGCTGCCCTTGATACTGTTCCTTCCATCTAAAATGAAAGCCAAAACATGAAAACAGTACCAACAACCTTCTCCATGGACCATTATCCTTTCATCCTGCAGGTGTTAGGAACTTCCTGGAGACTGTCCAATGTGTATTTTATGTAGGAAAATAGATCTCCAAAATTCAGGAGTTTGAACCTAGCCCAGAAATCTGAAGCACCATATCTTTTGCTCTTGAGGTTCCAAAAGTTCCTTTGTAGCAAATTCCAGCCATCAATCAATCAGCAAGCATTGACTCAGTACAATATGATATTTAAATTCTCAAACCCTACTAGGCAGGATTGGAGTAGGTGATGAAAAAACAAAATTATCCAGGAAGGTGAAAATTTCAATATTCAGATGCATACCTAATCTCATAATTGTAAAAGAATCATGTGGTTTGGAGAGCACAGGTGCAGCATTTCTAGGTCAGGTCATTAGTAAATACCTTCCCATTTTTCCAAAGGTAAAATGGCAAGACATTCCCTAAAAACTGACTGCAGCTAGCATGATTTTACTTGTAATTCAGATTATAAGGCACAGCAGCTCCAAAGACAACAATTTACATCTCCTAAATGAAGAAGAAACATATTTTAATTATTTGAGATTATGTGCAGTTGTGTACAGAACAGGTGGGAAAACATTCAAAGCATCAAGAAATTCTAAACCAAAATGAGAAATAAATTCCAACATATACAGTCTTAGAAAGGATATTTATATGCTAAAATAACAACCTTCAGTTGGGTCACAATAAGGAAGCTCTTTATCTGAATTGAGCAGGAAAGAACAAAATAGAGTGTGTATTGCTTAAAATCATGTATGCTGGAGCCAGACTGCCTGGGTTCAAATTCTGGCTGTGCTACTTACTTGAACAAATCACTTAGGTTTTTTATGCCTCAATTTCTTCATCTAAAAAGGTAATGATAATAGTGCATACCACCAGACTTGTGTGGCTCAATTGACTGACCATAATCCCCTACACCAGGAGGTCACTGGTTTGATTCACAGTCGGAGCACATGCCCGGGTTTAGGGCTTGATCCCCCAGTATTGGACATACAGGAGACAGCTCATCCATGTTTCTACCTCTCTCTCTCTCTCTCTCTCTCTCTCTCTCTCTCTCTCTCTCTCTTTCTTCTTCTTCTTCTTCTTCTTCTTCTTCTTCTTCTTCTTCTTCTTCCTCTCTCTCTCTCTCTCTCAATAAAAATATATATATATTTTTTTTTTAAATAGTGCATATTTCATAGGGTTGGTATAAACATTATTTAATTAACTAGAGACCTGGTGCATGAAATTCATGCATTGGGGGGGGGAGGGCATCCCCTCAGCCCAGCCTGCATGCTCTCCAATATGGGACATCCCTCTCATAATCCAGGACTGCTGGCTCCTAACCGCTCGCCTGCCTGCCTGCCTAATTGCCCCTAACCACTTCTGCCTACCAGCCTGATCACCCCTACGCACTCCCCTGCCAGCCTGATCGACACCTAACTGCTCCCTGCCAGCCTGATCAACCCCCGACTGCCCTCCCCTGCAGGCCTGGTCACATTCAACTGCCCTCCCCTGCCAGCCCGTGACTATCTTGTGACAATGTGAGAGCAGCCATCTTGTGGTGACCATCTTGTGATAATGCCACGTAGGCTTTTAATATATAGGATTTTTATATTCTAATTCAATTTAAATTTAAAATAAATACATTTTCCACCTTCAACTCTAGAATTTCTCTTTATTTCTAATTTATCTTCAATGAACAATAGGTCCCACAATTTTAAGTGCCCTGTCTGTCTTTGTGTTTCTCTGGCAGAAAGATATAAAGATTTACAAGCAATAGCTTAGCTTTGTAAGGTTGCCAAGTACTGCAAGCAAGGCTGAGGATGAGTCCTTGAAAAGACAAACCTTTACTCCTATATTCCATAGTCTTTGCAGTGTGGTTACAGAGCAGTATCAAATGTTCTCATCATGGACCCATTCCATCGCACTGGCTGGGAATGCAGTTTCACAAGGAGCTCTCCCAAGCAGCAGAGTTAGGGAAGGACTATTCATTTCTGGGAATGTTATTGTTTTTGATACTTGCCTCTGGCATCTTCACTTTCTTGGTGTAAATATATAATTGGCTAGGTCCAAAACATTGCCTGCAACAAGATGTTTAGATGAAGCATCCATTAGATTAAACCACCCAAGAAATCTTCCCAAAAGCCCCTCTGGGAGGAGAGAAAATGGCGGCGGAGTAAACACACATCTGGAGCTTTGTCGCTGGGCAGAAGGAGAGAGAGCGGCTGAGAGTCACACTGGGAGTGTTTGGTGGCAAGTTAAGAGTCAGTTATCCTCCAGGAGAAGGCAGGGAACTGCTGGACGGGGCTCTCCCAGCCGGGCAGCCCCACTGCCAAGGGGTTTTTGCCCCCCGGAGCCCCCAGCATGAACGCGGAGACCACGCCATCTTCAGAGGGAGGTAGATGTCTGCAGCCATCTGAAGCCGGCAGCTGCGCACACATCAAGCAGCTGGGAACCCAGGGACCCAGAGCTCCGCTCTCCAATCGGCAAGGACACGCAGCGGACTCAGAGATCCAAGGAGACTGGGTGAGGTCAGACTGCGCCTGGGATAAGAGGGAGGTCTAGAAGCTGCGGCTGATGGAGGCATCCACGGAGCAGCCAGGGACACAGAGCAAGGCTTTCTAGGCAGCGTGGACGCAGACTCGCAGGCGGTGGATTAGGAGATCTGCACAGCGCGATGAAGGGTCAGATTTCGCCCTGGTCAGGGTGAGGTCTCCAACCCCCCCCCCCACACACACACACACAACAGAGACGCATACGCCTTGGGAGCCTGGGTGCTGGAAAGCTGCCGCTGGAGAGGCTCCCAGAGGTGGGCAGGGCGTGATCCCTAAGTGTGCAGGCAAACCCTCTGAGCTGTTGACGGAGGAGAGCTCTGGAAAACGACTCCGTTTTTTTTTGTTTTTGTTTTTTTTTTCTTTTCTTTTCTTTTTTTTCTTTTTTTTTTTTTTTTTTCCTGGGGCAGAAGGAC